>DWFO01001470.1:0-15788 GCA_018246595.1 Mimoniades nurscia nurscia | reverse complement strand
GCCTATTGCCATATACCGGGCACTTATCCAGACTTCGAGCCACTACTAGAAAATCTAAATTAGAAAATTTTTAGTAAAATTATACCGTTTTTTATTGAATTCAAATGTGCGGTTTCCCTTTAATGGATACCTACTTTAGGTGCGTTCACTTCGGCTTTCCTCGATAAATCGTTGTTCCATTATTTTAAACAACAGGAAGGTACGCTGGGGGAGAGAAAAGGGGGTGGGGGGAAGGCTTATGTTGAGTTTCTGCAAATTAGGATTGTCGCTAACATTTTACAATCGCCATTACATTGTGTTAACATTATTATTTTACCGTGCATCGTTGTTGTTCCAATGATCGCAAAATAAGTGGCGCCTGTGCTTTAGTAACTATTCGGCTGATAAACCTCGTATGTATGTACCTACATGTAAATTATTACTGATGAAAAAGCTTTCTTTACATACTGATACTAAAAACGAAACTCACAATTAAAACTTGCCCAAATCGCATGAATATTTGTCCTGGACTGGAATCAAACCCACGTTCCCCGTTCAGCTGTCAAGTTTACTAACCACTTGACCAACCGGCCTGTCAAAATTGTTTTATTCTAAAGTTAAAGTAAACTATTATTTATACACACCATGTGCATCGTGTCGATGTTCTTATTACATACACCCCTTACAACCCTCGGATGAAACTGATAAGTTAAATCCCCTATAAAGCCGAGAAACCAATATACATTAATCGAACATTCCAGACAAATTGCAATAGTACCATGTGACTATAGGTACTCCAGCAGTCGTTTCTCGCAATTTGTTTAATTGTCTTATTCGGTTCGGTTCCCCTCCCCATTTCAAAATTGAGTTTTATTCTATGAAAAATAGCAACAGTCTCCTACACCTAAAGAAACGACTTTAATTAAAGCATCGTATAAAATTGCGGACGCGACAAGGAAACCGCCGGAACGGAGAGTCGCGAAATAATGATCGGCGTTAAGTTACAAGCGGCGAGCGGCCGTTTGATGTGGTTACCTTATTCATAGTGTTCTGTCCGCGAACAAAGTGTGGTACAAGTCACGAGCCTCGGGTGGTGTATATAATGTAGATTTTGACTTTTAGCGTTTATTCATATAGGTACGGCCTTGCATTGACATGATCACAAAAAAAATCTTTTATACATTATAAGCATGCTATTATATTTCACATATGTATTAAGAGAGCGGTGAATATAGAATAAGCACGCCAGGTCTTTAAGGATACTGTTTGGGAACTCACTGCTTTGTATATATACTACCCATTAACTGACTTGTCATAATAATAATAATAAACCTATGCTCGCGCGCCCTCCGCTTGTGGCTTGTAACGCCCTTTAACCCATTATCAGCTTTAAATTGGAAGAAAGCAATTAGTCGGGAGACGCGGCGTGTCGTGCGAGCGGCGGCGACGGCGTTTTGTGTAAATTAAATTTGCCGCCCGCCCGCCACCTGGCCGCGGATCACGTGACTATTTCTCGCTTACATTTTTGTCTTTTGCAACCGAATTGAATGAATTTGTTTTAACAATAGTAGAATCGGTGTAATTATATCTCCTGTTATGGCGGTGTTTGTAGTAGTAGGTAGATGTTCGGATAAATGTTCCGTAATTGTTTGCTAGAAGGTTGAAGTTGTTTTGTGGTAGATATTACCGTTGGTGTCCAGTAAGATGTAAAATATAAAGTGGCTTATTATTTTTCGTGTTCATTTAAGAATAAGAATTTGTGTTACGGTAATGCTAGCTATATTAAATTAATATGTAATCTCAGTGGTGAGAAATTATTGTTGAAGATTCTGAGATATTTCTGTGATATTAACATCACCAGTACTCCTACGCATTATTAAAAAATTGACGCCATTCAAACACTCAAATCGCGAGAGCGTGCCAGGTGTATACAGAAGAGTATACTACACTCTTCTGCCTATTCCTTCGAGGAATGCAGGCATGACGATTAAAAAATCACAAATCCACGTAACTACTCCATAAGCAGGAGATCTTCATCAATTATGTGCATATGTACAACAATAACAGCAATAAAATCAACTACAGCGCCAGCGACGCGATTGCTCGCACTGCACCCTTCCCTACTCGGCGGAATTCCGCGAACGCGCGTCGTCATATATCACGTTTTAAATTCTTCGCGCGAGCAATTAAGGTTTTACGGCCCTTTAAGTGTTACAACGCGCCGTTAATGGGACAGGCTGTATATTAGAGATGATGCCGTGGCTCTGGTATGAGTTTTAATATGCCGTGTGTGTTAGTAGAAACTTCTCGAGGCCCCTACTGTGTATCCATAGCCGCTGTGTATTAACCACCATTTATCTAGTTTTGAAGTAACCCTCTTTTGGCGCCTTTATAGATCCCAGTGTACATTTTCGCAGGCCGAGGTCGGACGCACCTCATATACATAATTACTTATTACACATAATTACTTATTACACATAATTATTTATTACACTGAGACATAAGAAAAGGTTCACTTGCTGTCTATACGCATGTTACTTCTTAGTGGATACAAGTATCAATATTATTCGTTTTCTGAATTTGAGTACCCTACATCGTGAGTCTTATTCGTGATTTGTAAGGAAAGCAATAAGAATCTAAAATTCATCACCATTCTAGTTAATAATCTCTCTCACAATGGAAACGCGAATATAAATTTTCTTGGGAAATCGACAATGGTCATCCAACCGAACATTGAGCGCTGTGGTTTCAGTAATTATGCACTACAGATTTAAGCAGTTGGATGATTCATGACACTATATAGAACACGACATAGTGTCTACGGACCCTTATTTGGTCTATCAAGTAGCGCAACACCTCGCCGTAAAGCGGTAATATGAGCGAGTGCTTAATTAACGGTTTAAGTTCCGATTATTGCGGTAATTAATTTGGGCCGCGGCTTAATAGTATCGATATATCGTTGAAATTTATGTTTCTGTTGAACTCGGTCTACACTTGAATGCGCGGCATACGTAGGTTTATGAATTAAATGTTTATTTATAAGAGTGGCCCGTTCGCCTAGTGCGGGTTCGATTACCATCGAGGGTAAACATGTCATGCGATGAGCTGCTCTTCCTGACGTGCTCAGAAATACGACAGTAGTCTATAAGAGAGAATACACTCCATTACTAAAGCAAATAAAAAAAGAAAAACCACCACCTATTCCATCGTGGGACTTAAAAGTAACTTGTGGAACGTGGGAATGTTCTACATTCCTCTGCCTACCTCTTCGGGGATTACAGGCGTGAAGAAGTTACTAAAGCAAATGTTTATAAAATAAATCTATTACAAGGAAAATGAAATTATTTAAATGATAAACATGCTTTTGGTGTCATGTAACTCCAGCTCCACAATAAATTAGCTCATATTGTAACATTCTAATATATTAAGTATGTACTTATTTTAAAAGATTCAGAAACACATATACATATGTAGTTTCTTTCGCCGCTTTTTCAACATAGCGAGGCATTTTCCGAAGCGGTGGTAGTTACCAACATTTTGACGTACAAAAAGTGTTCGAAGGAACCAATTTTCAATAAAGGGAATTTGAATTTCAGTAGTAAAAAATAACTTCACGCCTGTAATCCCCGAAGAGGTAGGCAGAGGAATGTAGAACACTCCCACGTTTCACCAGTTACATTTAAAAGTACATGGCACTATGGAATAGGTGGTGAGCCTATTGCCATACACCGGCATTTTTTCAGACCCCGAGCCACTACTATAAAATTTAAATCAGGAAAATAGTGTAGTTACCGACCCGGCAGGTAGTGCCCGACCCGGGATTGTAATCCATGACCTCTCGATTAGCAGTGGCGCTTGCATCCAACACAACTAATGAACCAGTCCAAATTTAAGCCATTTTTTGTAAATCCATAATATCCACGTGCTTTTACTTGTGATGTAACAAATATTCGCATTCGCATACGCGAATATTCGCAAATTATTGCATATTCGCATTCACATTCTCAAAATTTCAGCAAATGCTTTGCGAATATCAATATCAGAAAAAAGAATAATAAAATGAAATATTTTAATCAAATATTTTCTTTTAAGAAAATCAAAAGCATTTCTTACGTTATTGTATTACAAGAAAAAAATAGCTTAACCTCGTAATCATATGATCAGCCTTTACTTTGTCATTATATAAAGTAAAGTAAATATACTATATTTATTGTACTTTGGGCAATCAAGCTTAACAATTAAATTTTCATTAGAAATTATAAGACAAAATATATAATGCAATGTAAAGAAACAAAAAACGAAATATTCCCATTCGATTTCGCGAATATCAGTAGTGTAGATATTCGCATTCGCATATATTCAAAAACAACATTCTTTACCTCACTAGTTTCTATTAATTAACAAATGAAAGAGTATTCAATGTGACTGTACAAGAATGTAGGTACTTTACGGACAATACAAGCAAGGTATTATTGCGAGCTCTCAGCGAAATAAGGGGAGGTAGGGGTGGATAGGACAGCCTATCCCGAAAGCCACATTCCGAATAGTTTTCGGCATCACTGCACGTACTCATTAAATTTTGTTACATTAATTGTCTTCCAGCTCCGTCTGCAATTTATTTTTAGTTTTTAAAGTAGTGTTTTTCGAAGTGACATTTAATTCCTTTGTTTAACGTAGTAGGTCATTTTCCTCAAGTCCTTGAACAGGTACGCAAAGGGATGGCTGTAATTTAGAATTGGTTAAGAAATGTTGCGTATTTTTTTGTAATATAATTTTCTTTCTCAATTTTAGTTTTCCGGCGGTCACAATATTTTCCTGGATTTAATTTGTTGCTAGACCTCGTTGCTCCATTTAAATCGCGGGATGAAGAGAGTTGCATGATTCAATTGAAATACGTACCTATATATTTTAAATTTTCTTCGATGAATGGCAGTAGATTAACGAAAAAGATTTATAAGGGTTGTGAAAATGGAAGAATCAGAAGAGGTGGGCCTAGGCGTATAGATATTTGTATTAAATCGGAAACATCCAAATAAGGACGAAATTTCTTTTTGTCGAAAAATTGTTCAATAGACGGATGACCTGATACGACGATATACATATTTTCTGAGTCGCAGTGTCCTCCACTCCACAACTCATTTAATGTAAAAGTAACGAGTTTTACTCATTGATCACTTTCTATCGTTTTTGAATGCACTGTGCAAGAAAGGGATAGAACGTAAGATATTTTAAAAACGCGCTATAAAAAAACCAGTTAAAGCTATACCTCACCGAGTTATGTAATAATTACTCATTCCATTGCGCTCTTTAACTCGCGCCCTGACAACCACCCACTTCTCCGTCTAGCGTCGGTCTGGCGTGCGACTAATGAGTTGAAATGTTTTCATTTTCATTGCACCGTAATTCGCCCCGATAACTCATTGTGAAAACTGATTGTGAAACTCATTACAGAGCCACTCACTCGCTCGCTCTCACTGTGGAAATAGCTTTAGAAAAATTCCTTCAATAACTCATTGTGTGAAACGACAACAATACAAGATTCTCGACAAACGACGAGCGTGCGGCTATATCTCATCCGGGGACACAAATTGCTTGAGAGATTTAGACACGTGTCGCGACGTGATATAGTTAGAATTTAATAAATTTGTGAATTCATTCCTAGCGGTAGTTACGCGATCTTTATGGAGTCCGTTTCACTCTTTGTCTGAGTTGTCCACCTTGTGCTTAGATGGCGTATTCTGGGACGTTCTAGAAATGTTGTAAGTTTAATATAGCTAGTCTAATTTAAGAAATTATTGCTAACTACACATATTACTAATTTTTCTTTTCAGTCTGAATATTAGCTCTCCTTTTCCATTTTAAGCAAGTGTTGTTCGCTAGTGACTTGTGAAATAAGTCAGATACTAATTTGGGTACAACGAATTTGGAATGTTTGCATTTACGGCACTGAGTTCCAAATGTCTCCATCCCTACAGACGTGAACTGTTTCCTCTACATTCATCCCCTCACAGTGTCAGAAACTTGTGCCTCCCCCATCAGGCAATGTACACTTTGAAACGTAAATTGCGTTAAAAGGGACATTACTGTAGTCGAAGGAGTAATAAAACCATTAGCGGGGTAAGTTCGGTTGAAGTTTTTATTACCGTGTGAGTGTTTCGTTTACGTTGAACTTGGGTTTTATCAGAGCGCAGGGTGGGAACGAATTACAATTTCGTTACCCACCAAGCAGGAGCGCAGTCAGACGTGACTATCGCACAATATTTAGGTAACGCAGAAATTATTGGATTGTAATATGCATCAACTCGTATATGTAAAGTATTAGATCGAATGCGCTTGTAAGTATTCGTCTCAGGCTTAGAAGAAACTTAGCTTGGCTTCTTCGTTAACTACTAGACGATGTTTTAAAAATGTTAAAAGTGTACGTAGGTATTAAGAGAAACGAATGAAACGCTCAGACAAAAATTGCATGCAAATATTTTGATAACATTTTGTATAATTACTTCATGTCATTTGCAGCTTCGTATATTTTTTGTACGTAAAGGATAAAACCCGTCACTGTTAAAGATTTTTTTGCAGTTTTGTAATCGCTGCCAGGCCCGGAAAAAAATAATTGTGAACATAAGAAAATGTTTTGAAAGCAGTGGATATTTTTGTATAAAGCGTGGTCATTTATATATGGTCGGTTATTTCTTATTATTTAAATTGACCACTGGATATACAAGATGGTACACTTTCCTAATACTGATTTTATTAGTTGTTAAAATCACTATTGTCGTCAAAGCTGCCTAGTGTCCCTAATAAAGAATGCTATTCACGAGCAGCGCGGATGGCATGCTTCAGTTAAACTGATACCCTAACGCATAACATCTTGTTAGATCCATAAACCTTTGGCGCGCGGCCAGGGGTCAGTTTCAAAACTTTTCCAATGTCATAAATTGTTTTGAACTTTAATCTCAGTTCCACTTCCATGGCTTGATTTTATTTTATTAGATATCTTTACTAGTTTTTTATTTAATATCTTCATCGATATAATTATAGGTATGGGTAACTTTTCCGGGTTCCTTTGTACATCTCCATTCCCTATGATCTTACTGTTAAGTTTCCCCCATGTGATTACCTAAAAACAGGATGTTGCTATAAATCTTTTCTTAAATTTCTTTGGAGTCCTATAGACACAGAGTAGGTATGGGTATAGGTATATTAGACATTACGTGCAGTGATCTGTATTCATTGTTCTAACAACATGATTAAATTTAATAACACTTGATGATGATAAAACCCTGACAGTGTAGTGACGCGCTATACTTATCAGTGAATCACTGCCATATGATGGTGGTGAGTTTTTAGCTCTTCCCCAGGTTGAGAGTGGGTCGATATCACATTAATTGATTTGAACGTACATGACCCATTTTGGTGTTATATTCAGCAAATATATCGTTAACAGCAAAATGCAATATTACGAAATAAAATTGCTCATCACGTTCGAACTAAATCTTATATTTTGATATCAATTTTTTATGGAAAATTCATTAAATATAGACTTTATTGAAAAACACACTAGGTACAACGATAATACATATTTCGTTACTTTGCATATTTTATGAACGATATACATTTTTATTTGTTCAACGTCACGATAACAATAATGATATCGCCGAAGATAGGCAGAGGAGTGCAGAACACTCCCACGTTTCACCAGTTACGTTTACGTCCCACTATGCAATAGGTGTTGAGCCTATTGCCATACACCGGGCACGCATCCAGACTCCGGCCCACTACTGGCGGTTTAAACTAAGTTAAATATAAACCATTGTTATTAAAATTCTTTGTTTCGATCTAAAACATCTGGTCCACGTGCACAATACTAATAATAATAATGTGAATGTAGAAAGAGCGTGTCAGGTGTGTAAGGATAAAGATATTTGTGACTCGGGGCTCCCTGCCTGCTCCGCGAGACGTCTAGGGTGACGATATAATTATAATAAAACTAATAACTTCGCTAATATGCTTGCAATTTAATTAATACAATTAGTGTTTAATTAAAGCCATTCCTAGCCCGGCCTCGCCGAATGTCCGTATCGTATATTATTGTACGCGTTTTAATTGCGACCCGGTAACTAATGAAACGCAGCCGGATAACATTCAACGTTAACTACGAACGAGCGACGTCGGGTGCCACGTCATATACTCGCAGTTTACGATTGGACACGTATATAATAAGAAACATGGAAGATATTCCTGTACGATTTACTTATTGCAGTAGGTACTCATAGACACGATACTGTAAGTAATATTTGTTACTGCAACATTTGTTAAGTTAATCAACCTTAGTTTTTCAAACGACTACTTGTCCCACTCCGTTTAATACGTTCCATTCCTCATGTCCTACCCATCCCACACATATATGCATGTGTGCGATTATAGATTAAATAGGTTTAAAATCAATGTTTATTTTGGAATATGTATAGGTAAAAAGAGATATTTTGTTGAATTAATAATGTCAATCCTCCATATTCATATCAGCTGTCAAAACGTAAGAGGTCGCGGCTTCGCGCGTTGGTGGTACTTGTTGTTCAAAGTAACGCGTTCGTGTCACTGCTGGTGTTACGAGAGGACCTTGGCGCTCTGACACCGGATTGTGCCGCCAGCACTATCACTTCCGGGTTTTTAAAATGTTTCTGGGGGCACACATGGCCGACTAAACCCAAAGCATGCGCAGTTTCCGCTATCATAAGCAAGTGGCTAATAACCTAGCTATGTAGTGTATGGATACTTAAATTTATACTTATATTATAAATAATTATATTTTTTATCCAGGCATGTAACAAGTACTCTTACTCATCACACAAATATTTGTCCCGAGCGAGAATCAAACCCACGAGTCCCGCCTTAGGCATCCGCTTCACTAACCACTAAACAATCGGCATAGTTGGTTTGCTATTACACTATTAATTATTTATTTATGCATAAATTAACCGAAGTAATTGCGATGTACATAGGTACATACAGCTTAAGATCGTTTAACTTCACGACGTCGAATAAAAACAATTACAAAACGATTCTTCGTGTTTTTTGTCTCACGCGCACACACAGAGCTTGCACAAAAAGCTTACAACCGCTTACAACGAAGTCGTAGAAAGTTAATTTTTTTTCTCCACGATGTGCTGAAAGTTATTGTGTGCAACAATTTCAGCGTTATATTTGTGTGCGGGCGAAATTAGTAATCGCACGTGGAGTGTTTAAAGTCGTTCGCCCGGCGCAGCGCGCGCCGCTTATCTTTTACTTGGAATAGGCGAAAAATGCGCAAAAAATTTACATATCTAAGAAATATGTCTAGTGTTACGAATTCCTATTTCTATGTATATTTTTTCTTTTTAACATAATCGTGAGTCGTTCGTAGATATAAATGTTAATTAAATGTATCATATACACATACATACTTATTTATAGAAAGTAAAGGTAACATTTCAATAGTGTCGTCTCCCAACATGTGGAGTGTGAAGCGGCGTTAATGAGTGTGAAATTGGCGCCTTTGATCTGGAAATTGTCGGCTCACTGCGTCATGGCTTTCTTGTGAGAATCCATCCGGCTGTTGTAGTACCTATGTAATGTGTTTTATGATAGTTCGTATAAAAGTGCTATTTAGTGTGTAATATATGTATGTATAATAGAGTTCTGGTTACTAGAGCACGTGATCAGATAGCCATATGTGTGCAATTTTCCCAAGATACAACTATTAAGGTTTTTTTGTGTTAACTGCGACATTATTTGAAACACCAGAATTTAATGTCATTTTTGTGTCTTATGAAAAGCTTTTATTGTTCATTCAAATGGATCAATCAGTTCGTTTTAGCCACACTGGCTAGTTACTAGCCACATGTTACCAGCCAAGTTTGAGGTGCAAAGAAAGTAAATGAAAACCAATTAATGTTTGTATTTATATAATAAATCCACAGAATCCACGAATCTAAATTTTGTGACAGTATCATCTGGTGACATACGAGTATGTATGTAATTTAAATTAACGCTTACAGATACTATGGAAAAGTTATTTTTGATGTTCACATTCGCATATACATAATTCTGGTTAATTTTCGGGATGGGCGGCGTTTCTGTTTATAATTTACGAATTCACGACCACCGTTCAATTATATTTATGTAGGACGTAACTTTTTCATGGAGATTTAGAATTAGTGAGAATAACCCAAATCATGTAAGCATTATTTTGATTACGATCAACTAAAATATTTGTACTCTCGTGTTTTTTTGTATAAAAGAGTTATTAAGTTACATATCTCCTCATCTCGTAAGGACCATTGCATTACATTACGATTATATTGAGTGATTCGCTTTGATCCTCAAGACGTTTGCTTGAATTTGTAGCAGTGTTATATTTGTCATTTAGTGGCAAAACATTTAAAAGCTACATTGGGTAGGCAGGCTTGTAACAACAAGTAATAAATCTATCCTTTATGTTACACGGCTAATATCTGCTGTCTTCTATAGTTTGTGGTTCGCATTTCAGCCTCGCTCATACGCAGTCACCAGTCTGTTTATTGCTTAGTGCTTCTCCTGATCCACGTCCATATTTCTCCATACTTACCTATAATTAATTCCTGTAAGGTAATCAACAAACGGTGTTCATATTATTTACTGAAACCGGACGCGATCCGGTCTGGTCCGGTTCTTAAGAACCGCCGCTCGTTTCTAACGCGTAGCTGAGGCACAAACGCGTCAGTGTAGGAAACGGTGCGAGTGAAGGAAAGGTCTTCATTACGGAGGCGCTCTCGTGTGATTTTTGTGTAGAACGAGAATATCATTACGCTTGTTGTTATACTCTTGCGATTTAGGATTTTGTCGTGAATAGCGTCTATGTGTTACGCCTATGTGAAAGGAAATAGTATGTCTTGTAACACGTGTGTATTGAAATCATCCCCATATTATGCTACATCTCTACGTGAAATCGCTCTGCTACAAATATTAATATCTCAAAGTATATTGCTATTAAATTTTTTGTCTGTGTATATATTATTCACTTATTGTCCCAACTATTCTCCTTGCGGCAGTGGGCGGCGACATTTAATGAAACCACGGTATTTATACTTAGACGATGTTAGCGCCATTTTTAACGTTTACGAGTCCGTCAAGTGGAACTGAAGCAACCGGCCTTTAATGATTGAATGTAAAACAAATGAAACAGCTTTGTCAAACGTGTAATTAACATGACATTGTCGTATGAGGCCGCCAGTAGCCCGCTGTATAATAGCCCCGTAATCGTCAGCCGGTGGTCACTTTTGGAGACGGACGGGCACTCGGCCCCTCAGTCCTTCGGCCCACACGACAGCGGGACCCTTCTGCGTGAGATAATTACTAAATGTCTCTGCGGCTTATAGTCGTCACTTCCTACTCTTAAATAATAAATTTATTAATTATATATATATATAAAAAAGATTAAAACTATTTTGCTCTTTGTATTACAACATTATTATTATATTATCTCGTAAGGCTTTCTACGGGGCATAGGGTAGTGCAAGGACTGCCAAATAAATCAATCCTAGAGCTCGCTCGGTAGTGATTTTTGTGCATTATTAAATGCTGGCATTTATAGACATCTACAAGAACCGAGCGCCTTGGATGCCACGTTTGCGACGCGCGAAATGTTCATTGTAATAATTATATGAATTAGTACAAATGGTGTGGGTACTGCACGTTTATGAATCGTTAAACTAACTTAATAACTTTAACGTCTTATGGTTGTCGCTAGCATCTTAAATAATTCATTCTACAAACATCACACAATAGAGCTGAGAGCACTCTATCAGAGGGTCCGTCTTTATCAATTTACTGACAAGTGTCTTGAGGAATTTAGGGCTGGCTTCGTATATATGTATATATACATTTATATTTTAATATACCAATGAACATTGTAAATTACAATTTCCAAGATGAATTACTTTGTTATGGCTGTAATTGAAACGATTCATTACATTTTCACGGCTTGTGTTCAGGTCCTAAAATACACGCCATATTGAGTTACGCCAATTAGTGATGATTCGTTCGGGAGAGATGTTTTACTCTGAGCCTGATTTTGCGATTAAATTAATACTAGTGATCTTGGGGAGATCGTAATTCGATCGTGAGTCACTAAACTTTTCACTTTGAATATTATTGAGGTTTTCATGTGTAAGAATATATCTACTGCTGTATATTTTCTGTGCACTGATTACTGATTGACAACGAACTGTTGTACTTAACATTGACAGTTGGAACGTTAATGATGAATGTTTTATTTAATACAATTAATAGTACATATTTGTAACACATGTAACATATATTATTTAGTTTTCTGCACTCCTCTATGTAAACCTTAACTAAAAGGGTATAATTTATTGTTATTAAACAAAAATTATTATAGTGTAATGTTATGTATTGAACAAATATATTTATTCTCTTCTTGAGTTGGAGAAATGTTTTATGTAACATTACGCCAGAAATCGCCCAAGAGATAGGCAGAGGAGTATAGTATTTACATTCCTACGTTTCATTAGATGCGTTTGCGTTCCACGATGTAATAGGCGGTGAGCCTATTGCCATTCACCGAGCACATATCCGGACTCCGAGCCACTACTAGAAAATCTGAATTAGAAAATTTAGTAGTGCTCCACCCGAGAATCGAACCCAGGACCTCCCGTGTGGCAGTCGCAGTTGCAACCAACACGACCAACGAATACGAATATTATGTATCTACTTAAGATTATACATGAACACGTGTACTTAATATTTGTACTTCACAACTAAAAAATTGCCGACTTTTGTACTGTTTGCGAGGACTATCTTGCAATTATAAATTTTCCTTTAGAAAGTGTGACACCAGTATAGATTATAGTGCCTTAGAGCGAGGTATCTAGGTATATGTATGTAGAAAAGGCTTAATCAAATGCTCACTTGCAAATTTTCAAGAGGTTCTACAATTTATTAGAGATTCTAAACACCAAGCAATTCTCTTCATGTGTTCATATATAAATTCAACGAAAGTGCCCTTCAAGTATGAAGCAGATAATATCATCGACTTATTTATATTAGGTAGATATAGTTATTGAAAACTTGTTTCATGGATGACTGGACATAGTGGGCACAACCTAATCACGTATTAAAGATATTAGTTAAATGTACCTATATATCTACATATGTATGTACTTAACGGAACACGGACGCGCGGTAGGAGTTTTCAACGTTCAAGTCAATCGCAATATCTCCAGTGTACTTGATATGCTTAAAATAATAATATATTAAATAATGTGACACGAATATTCCCCCTGCGTGGGCTTCGATCCCATTACTTCCAGCCCAACAATCAGGTTCACTGACCTACTCGCCCAAGCGAACAGAGAACTTGTAGTCAAATTGGAATTAAAATATCACAAAGCATTCGTAATAAATTGTCCTTTTTTATTTTTGCTATGTTGCTTTTAAGTAAATTTGTACGAAAAAGTAGTATTAGCGAAGTGAGGAAAATCGCTGCCTATTACCATGTACACTTTTCATACGTTGTATCTGGTCGTAATCGTAAATCACAGAATTATGCAAAATTTATGGTCTATCTTAAATTACGCTCCGAAAGTTGAAGGGCAATCTCTTGAAAAACTCACCCTGTACTTTTTTCTTCTCCCCCTAACGTTATTATCATATGAGGACATTACAATTTCTCATTGCACCGCAGTAATATTTTACAAAATTACAGTCTATCGAGTTTACTTTAACGGAATAATATTATTTGGTAATGACAATAGTAATATTGGTGTTAGTTATTAATATTGCTTGCCTCGTTGGTCGTTGGTCCAGTAGTTGCAAGCGCGACTGATGATTAAGAGGTGCCGAGTTCGACGGCCAGTTTAAAATTTAAAATTAGAAAAATCTAGCGATACTGCCTTAATGCCCGGTGTGTGGCAATTGGCTCAGCCCATGTTCTACCGTGGGCAGTAAACATCACATGAATCATGGGAGTGCACCACATTCATTTACCTCTCCTTTCTAAACTCTTCAATTGAAAATGTTTATTTTGACAGCAAGAATGTTATGTTCTATAATTTGAAATGTTTCATATTTTAATGAATAATTTTAAGTAGGTACACTTGGTTGTTGGTAGTAGCGTTTGTTATTTTATTACGATCATCAAACGAACAAGGTACACTGCTCGCTTATTAGTGCCAACGCGCTCTCATATTAATTTTCTTTATATGTCAAAAGTACTAAGTATGTATTTGTATACGAACAAATTTCGCCATGAGAAATTGCAAGGTGAAGAATGATATTTATGTCTAAAAATCATATTGAAAATAATGAACACTAAAAATGGTTTAAAATAATGTTACAAATACAATTATATCTAAAAATCGTATAAAACAATTGTTTAGGGACTAATAAATCCATTGGGGCAATCAAAAGAGCTGCTTTAAAAATTTCGTTCATGTTTTAAGCTTTCGAACTAAATATCTACACAGCTACCTAATTAGCTCTGAATATCCGTTAGCTATAACAAAAAGTAAAAGACTGATCGCCACGTACAAAACATCATATCGTAAAAAAGTTCTATTGTCATATTTGAGCAATTTAAAAAAAAAGAAAGCGGGCCAGATACCGCGGGAAGGAAGGAATTGCCCCTTGATAATATTCAACGGTAGACAGTACAGAATCACTTAAGGGTGGCGGACCCGTTGCGTAAATATTTCACTTCAAAATTGGATTTACGGGTACACCCGCATGCCTGGCGCGGGAATAAGGTTTCGTGATTATGTGACACAGGGTAATATATGCATGGGTGACTATGTTTTTTGAATATCATCCTGATGTATGTATATCCTGATGTTCTTGCTAGGTTTAAGTTATTTTAGTTACATATTTTTTAACAAGTACCTACCTAACGTATTAATTTCTTAATCCAATTGCAAATGGTTTTATTGATATTTGGAAAGATTTATTAGGCAATTGTATTTTTATATCGACTTTACGAATTTTGTAGTAGGTATCTGCGTATTGCGTTTGGATGTCGGGAAAAAACAGAAAAATGACATTTTTACATTTTAACATTGATATTAGGTACATCGTAGCCGTGACTTTGTAAAACTATAAATAAATACCCCATACTTTCCAATAGTTAATCATTTCATCTAGTTACGTCGGTATACCTGTGACTAAGTCCAGCACACTATTCGATCACGGTAAGCAATATCCATTCCACCCCCACGCTGCCTATGTATCTCACGTCAAACTGACACAATTGAAATAAACACACGTCTGTCCGCATGTACATACATACATACATACATACATATGTACATACATAGCTCTCACCTCGCTCACCGATCACTCGTTCGCTCAATTCAAGCCATTAGCCAAATAAACAATAGCGAACGGGCCCGACTGAACTGTTGGACAGATGTGGAGCACTTAGTTCGCTGCACGATTTTGAGTTTAATTGTCGGAGTGTGATCGGGGTGATTTAGCAGCGGGGAGGATCGACGAGCAGGCAGTATGAACAGCGTTGTTCTGCGAGCACCAACGAGGATGAGCCGCGGCGTGGGTAATTACAGGTGATGTCCAGCTGTGGGCTGAGGCAGGTTGGCGAGTATTAGGATGATATAAATAAAAAAACAATTTTAAAACAAAGAAATAACAATTTCACGCTTGTATTCCCCGAAGAAGGAGGCGGAGTGTAGTACAACACACCCACGTTCCACCAGTGACGTTTATGTCCCACTTGGGACTACGGGGTGAGCCTACTTCCATACACCAGGTACAAATCTAAACTC
>DWFO01001469.1:0-15795 GCA_018246595.1 Mimoniades nurscia nurscia | reverse complement strand
CATACTTACCTCTTGTAAATAAGTCAATTGTTAATTGTTAATAGGGGCAATGTAAGCCAAAAATAAATGAATTCTTTATTTCTTTCTTTCTAATTAAGGTTTTGTCGCATCGGTATTCGTATACGGTTTACTGTTTTGCCGTACGGTGTGAGTGCAAACATTACGTTTGTGTACGCTACTAGAATCCGTATAAGAAAACCGTTTTGGTAGTCCGTGCAAGTGTAAGCGCACCCTTAGTCGTGCTGTGTAAATGTAAACCGATTTTCGCTTTGAAGTGGCGCGGCCAGTGATTACCGCCCCGCCAACATGCCCCACACGCGCAGCCGTGTGTTGTTCGCCGCTTAATATACATATATAATATTTACTGTGACATATGCACGTCTGTTGATAATATTCCAAGACTATAATATGTGTAGGGCAATAGGCCTACGACCTATTTAGTGATGTAAGGTATAATGTTACTTGTGGACGTGGGAGTGTACTACACTTATCTGCCTACCTCTTCAGGGATTACAGGCTTGGTGTTACTTTTTTTTTTATAAAATTTGTGCTTTTCATTTCTTCTTCACGCAGACATTTCGAACAGTGCGTTTAGTCAAGCAGACTGGTATTATTATCTACCCATGAAGCTTAAGCATTCTCATCTGTTAATATGCTTTATAGAGTTTGTGTTTTTGGGAGTTTAATTCTTACAACTTATTTTTTTGACTTCTCGTGCAGGATTTGTTGCAGTTTATTTTATTGTTAAGTTTCAAAATATGAATCCGAAGAATAAAGTAATAATTGCTTTTACTGTCATTTAAGTTTCAGTTATAATAGGTATACACTAAATCGCCGTAAAAATATTTAGCTGGAGTCCACTACAGTTCTATGCCCCCCTTTTCGGGGATTTCGGGCGTAATGTTACGTTATATATTTATTTAAGTCAGTCAGGTTATATGGATGTGTGTGTGTGTCATTGATTGCAAACAGCTGACCAGCAAACAGATGTAACATTGACATGTGAGTATATAAAGCTTGAGGCTCTAATTACGTCCAGTTACATGACACAAAAGATGTAAAAAATTCTCTGTAAAAAGCAATGTTACGTAATGAATTACTATAACGTTATTACGTAGAAATATAATTAATATATTTTAAGGGCTAATTTTTCAACAATTTAGGTACCTAAAATTAATTTTGTAACTATGTTTACTATACATGATTATATTTACTATATATCATATTGTTTTTAAACATTTGGAATATAATGCAAACCGTGTTAAATCAATAAATAACTTATTGTAGTAGGTACATGTGCCATGTTAAATAACTAATGTTTATTAAAAGAAACTGACAACAAAGTAATAAATTCAATGTCTAAGTAGCCGAAGTCACAGGCGTTATAAATCTGATCATTAACTTGGCGTTGTGTGCATGTAACGCGTAAATCGTAGGCCGGTACTTCTGTGTGGACGTCGCCCGGCCGCCCGGCCACAAATCTTCCGTTTCACTCGGGCCCAGCATCCGTGCGCGAGAGGAAACAGCACGCGCCAAAGCACGCGGCTGCGTATCGGACGCTCCCGAAATAGCTCCCCCCGCGCCACGCCGGCCCATCGACGTGCTTTTAGTATGCTTCGCGCATGCGACACGCCCGCACCCTTGCGCTCCTGGTGCGGCTCGCCGATACCACGCGATTAACAAAAACAAATAAACACAAAATAAAAACGTAATTATTATGATATAAACAAACATGGTCGCGATTCTGGCCAACCCGAAGTGGAGCGAGGACCTCACCATCCAAATGATCATCGAGTACGAAAAGCGGGAATACCTCTGGAACCCCGTCTCCGAACACTACAAAAACAAGAAAATAAGGGAGCAAGGCTACGTTGAGATCATTAAATCACTCAATCTCGTCGACGTCACAGTTAAAGAATTGAAGAATAAGATTAAAAACATTCGATCGTCGTACAGCGTCGAGTTGAAGAAGATTCGCGCGGCGAGGAAAGCCGGCGCGCATGCGTATCGCCCGAGCGTCACGTGGTTCGAGCACGCAGACAGGTTTCTGCGGGCGATCGTCACACCGAGCTCCGTAAGTTCACCTCTATTTACTGTTTACGATGCAAACACTCTCACGCGCGGTCACTATGAGCCGGAACTATTTATTCATATCTTTTCTAGGTGGACAATAGCCTGCTCGAGATACCGGTGAGCGACGAGAGCGATGCGGTTCAAGATTTGAGCGAGCGTAAATCGCCTGAGAAGAAAAGCCCGCGAAAACGTCGCAGCTCAACGCGTTCGTCGACTCCATACGTTCTCAACACGCCGTCTCCGCGTCCAGGTACACCTTTTGGGTTGAGTCAGACTCCCAGCCCGTTCGGCCTGCTCTCGTCACCGACATCGGCGCCGTTTCTCAACCCTCCCGTAGGTATCGCGACGCCCCTCACTACATCGCTCGCAACAATCTACCCTATTCCGGCGAAACAGAAGAAGTGCTTTGACGATAGGAGCGACCACTCTGATGTGCCGCAAGACTTGAGTCAGCATTCAGAGAATGGAAATGAGAACGAGTTCGAAATGTTTGGAAAGCTCATTGCTAGTCAGCTGCGAAAGTTACCGCTGAGCTTAGCATTGGACACCCAGCTAAAGATACAAACATTGGTGAATGCGGCGCGGATACAAGCTGTTTATCAGCAGTACAGTTACGCGGGGCCATCGCAAGAGGCATTGTCGGTTCAAGCGCTTTCAAACGGGATATTGGCAAGTATGGCGTCCCAAAGTACTTTTGCTTCTAGGGCTGTAATGGGCCTCCGAAACGACTCTCCGGACGACATGAACAGAGATTTAAAGACGGAATACTCTCTTGGTTCTGAGGGGGAGGATTAAAGGTTTAAATTGTCGATTATAATTCTGATAATATTAGAAACAGAAGATAAGGTAGATTTCGGTAATTTTTTATTACACGTGGGATTTAAAACGATATTTACAAATAGTTCTAGGGTTTATTGATTCAAGCATATTGTGTCCTAAAAAAATCGATTTTGATGAACGCAACTGCCATTATTTAGGGTCCAGTAAACCCGAGCTAGATTTTTCGGTGTATTTATTGTATGGTTAGAATGTTTCGAATTCTACCCACAAATACCTAAATTTCCTCAAGTATTTGAGGATATTTATGAAAATTTTGAGTTAAGTTGCTCCAAAATTTTAATGATACATATATAATATGTGTTTAGATGTATTTCATATAAATGTGATAGATTGTATCTTATAATGGTGATTTTTTAACATAAGAATATTTAAATATGCAGAAATCCAAAGTACAAAACTGAAAAAATCTGAATTTTATTTAGATATCAACAATAAATGTAAGTTAAACGACTTTGGAATATCTTCTCTTAATAATAAAGTCGATTAATATTTGAACATCGTTATCCTCAACCTACGTTTTCGTTCAATGTGAAATACGGATCGGTATGAATCTCAGAACGAGAAGTGTTAAGGCGAAAGTCTACCATACCGGGTAAGTGCGGGTTGGCGAATGTCACAAGCTTTAGAGAACATTCTGGAAAACTCCGCAGTTTAAGCATAATGATTCAATGTTATGATTTGAATATGGAATACATGGATGTTTAGGGGACTAGTCATTAAGTAAATAGATGTTACTACGTAGATCTCTGTTTTCGGCTGTGTCTATTTTAATTTTTTCCTCATTATTTATAAACGGCAAATTTATTTTATTATAATAAGTGTCTTTTCTATTGTGTGCGGAAAAATATTCTCAAATTTAATTGCAATCAGTTAAGTTCCGTATTTATATATACGTATAATACTCCTAAACTAATTTTTAAAGTATTATCAATATGCAATGTTTGGGTCATCTTGTCCACAATCTTTTCCTTGTAAAAGGCTACATCTAGATGACGGCTATACTTTTTTTGATGACTGATATTTCATCGAAATAATTGTATATTTTTTAAAATTTTAATTTGGTGATTTGTACTGTTTCAAATACTTTATCGAATTTATTTTTATGTGTGAGAAACGTACATATTTACGATGTTGTAAAAGTAGGATGTGTAATAAAAAATATATTGTGATTGTTTAAAATTTTTAAAATAGATATTAATACAAATAAAATACCTCAAAATAGAAAACGGTACCTAGATTTGATAATAGTTATATGGGAATATATTTTATCTGTTGTTCAATGTGCCACAAATATAGATTATAAATAAATAAATAGATTGTGATTTATTGAAAATAAATATTTTATAAATGTGGTGTGCGATTTTGTTTTTTTGTCTTTAACCTGTCTTTTGATTTCACAAAAACTTTGTAATAGGGTAAAGTAACATGACGCCTGTAATCCCCGAAGAGGTAGGCAGAGCAATGCAGGACACTCCCACGTTTCACCAGTAGTGTAATAGAATAGTATTCAATATACCTTATATACAAGTTCCTTATTCAAATCCCTCTTTAAATCTTCAATGTCTTCTATCAGCTATACAAGTCCGTGTGTGTCATATACCCAAAATAAATTATTCCAATTTGATCATTTAACGTAACAGATTTTAATACTAATCTGCCCCCACAATTCGTTTTTATTCACTAACCTCACTTCAATTTGGCCATTGTTACTAATGGCGTTTATACCATTTTAAAACTGCTCGCTGTGACAGTTGCTCCATAACAGTCATGCGATAAAATTATATATAAACATAAATAATATAAAACGTATTCGCGACTTCGGTATAATAGTGTTACTGGCATGAACGTACCTATAAGTAACTAACTGCATTGGCCGGACGAATAACAAGATTCATGTTGGTTTATAAAATCGTGCGTTTAAGTTATTTGTGTACTTCACATATGTAATCTTCTTGACAATCTTCTACACCTTGACTGTTGCTTTCTGCACTCTTACTATTACTAGTATTAATGTTTTTTGAACTTTCCCCAGACGTTATACATAGCGTTATACATAGTTTATCATAGATTAGTAAAAGGCGTAGAAATTGACAGTAGGAATTTACTAATAACAAATGTACATACACACCTCTACGCCAGGCTCCTTACGGGGTAGGCAGAGATTACTCATATCACAACCGCATCGGGGTATATACCTAACTGCGGTGGCGGTATTAAAAAAGATAAATACTAAAACATATTCATTTATAGAAAGCAGAAAAAAAACAAAATTATAACACTGGTATCCACCATTGCCAGACGTCCCTATTTTGGCGGGACGTCCTGATTTTTAAATCAAAATTAAATGTCCCGAGCGAAACAGGCTTAGTCCCGCTTTCGGGGATAATTCGACCGTGCGTACAGCATGCTGTGGAAGCTTAAATATCATGTTTTAATTAATATACATTTCTATGGCTATTTTTGCTACCTATTGTCACGTAAACGTATTTTAAAACTCAGATAAAAATACAAATATTAAAAACCTCTGATTATATACGTTTTTTTACTATGTCCCGCTTTCGACGAGAGAATCCCGCCTTTTTCACTCAAGTTTCATAATCCTGACTTGGCAAAAAACTGGTAACGCTACTGATATCTAACCATGGAAAAGGTTAGAAACGTATAGTAATAACAATAATAGGAACACATGAAAAACATGTGAAAAATACACGTGAAAATTTAAAACATGACAGGTCGGATTTAAACATTGATATGCTCAAAGAAAGTAGGTATTAAATACACTTGTCTAGCCAGTACATGAACACAAAGTAACCCGAAACTGAATGGCGGTAAAGAAATATAAAATTTAATTACAATCCTACATAAGTAACAAGTAACTAAGAAAATAAACATACATGCGTACATGCATACATGCATAACCAATTTACATGCATACACACATGCATATTAAAAAACAATTCGTTATCGAATTAAAGCCGCATTTAGTAAGCAAACTTCGCACCTGATTAAGGCGTCGCCGTCGCGAAGATTGATCGCGACCTGTTGCGTTCGTAGACGCCGTTGCATTACGTACAGCGCTGTGCGAGTACCGGTATTATATTAAACGTGTACCTACTTGAAAATGCAGTTAATATCAATAATATCTTCAGTTTTAAATACCTCGTCAGTTGCATGGTTCCGCAACTGCTGATCGAGAGGTCCCAGGGTCGATCCCCGGTTCGGGTGTTATTGGGATTTTCTAATTTCAGATTCCTAGTAGTAATTCGGAGTTTCGATTTGTGCGAGGTATATGCCAAAAGGTTCACACTCAATACCGCGGTGGAATGTGACACATAACTGGTGACACATAACTGGTGAAACGTGGTTTGGTACTGGCATGATATTACGATTAAAAGATACACATAGTTAGATAACACACAGGTAGTCGTAATAGACGCAGTGACTACTGTTCGGGTATTAGGCCGCCTACGCTGCTACCCGTAGTCGGCTAGGGCATTTAGCCGTGCTTAGGCAGGCTTAGCTTTTCCGCTCCGCGATCTGCCAGCGTTGAGCTTAGTCGCCTCTTACGACGCCCCGGTATCCCGTATCCCGGGATGGGGTCAGCGCACGTATTTTTTCTCCGTCCAGACATGTACGTGCATACTACGCTATTACTCATAACACGAATATATGTTCTGGTCGGAAATCGAATCACCAACTAGCTGCTTAATAGAGTCACAAACTATTAGATTATTTATTAGGCCTGTAACTACTACCAACTCTAAGTATTTTATACAATACTAACGCTATTAGGCCTATTTGGGGTGAGTTGCATATGCCATTGATCATCAGTTTTCTATTCTCCTTACATACAACATCGAATAGTTAATGGCAATATCCTGGACGTTTAAAAACTTGATCATATCACTGGTGTAGATATATTTATTGCACAGGCTATTATAATTTACCAGAACTGAAACTATCTTGCTGAACAATTGGAACAAATCATTTCATTCATGACGATTGTAATTGTCATATCGCATCAATACTATTGTAATTACATCGTCTTGCGTTTTCTTACGGGGTCAATAACACTGGTATAAAATATAATAATTAACAACAATTAATTAATTATATTATAATCTTTTGCTTATATTATAATCTAGAAACCATTGCTTTTGTTCATCGACATAAAATATCGTTTGAACTTTAAAACGTAGCGTATGGATGGCGGTTCCATTGGCTCTCAATATGCAAGCGATGGGTCGGGAATCAGATATTGATTGGTTGGCAAACAGACTGTTAGTAGAGCTCCTGCCGCCCGGCTACCTGCGGCTATGTTCGTTGTAAACACTGAATAGGCGTTCAGGTTCGACATTTTGACTTGCACACCTTAGATTATACCAAAATGTCGAGGATACGTTTACATTTTGTAACACATCATAACATAACATCTGTATTTCTCCAAAGGGGTAAGCAGAGGAGCGTAGCATTTCCATAGAATAAGCGGTAAGTCTTTTGCCATAATATGAAGGGAAGACTTCGATATTACGACCCAATAATCGGAATTTGAAGTTAAAAAAGACCAAATACATAGGTACCCGACTCAGCGATCGAACCCAAGACTTCTCGATCAGTAATCGCGTTTGCAACGACCTGGCCAACAAATAAAACTTGCAATCCGGATGTTACCCTATCAGCTTTATATCTTAGGGTGTAACGAAAGGTCGCCTGGACCACGAATCCATCATCATCGGCCTACAGCAGTCCACTGCGGAACAAAGGTCTCCCCTGGGAGGTTATGTCCATAATCCCCACGTTGGGCTTGTGGATTTAGGATCACGGAGCACAGCCTCGCGCACCGCCTACGCTGCAGCCCACAGGCGGCCAGGCCTGTAGCTGTGCTTAGGCAGATCGCGCCACATCGTGATCTGCCAGCGAGGGTTCAGTCCTCTTTTACGACACCTTGTAACCCGTTACGGCGACAACGAGCCTGTCATCTCTAATTCTCGATCATATCTCATTCTGTTTTTTTTACTTTCTTATTCATTATTTATCACTCATCATTCATCGGGAATATTTTGACTCACTTTCGCATATATGACTACTCGTACATGCATACATTTTTGTGATAAAGACGTACAATTTTACATATATGTATATGTATTTTATCGCACAAGAAAATTATAATATATTAAGTTAATTTAATAGTGTTTTTTTTATCATCAGTAATAATTAAAACCAAACCATTAGGAGTAGTATTATAACACAGTAATAATTATCAACAAATTCAATAATATACATTGGGTACACTGTACATTTAAGGAATCTTTAATAGATCCTATCTCTTCTAGGGTTGCCACTAATTTTTATTTTTATTTATTATACATTCCCTCCGTTCTTCCCTCAGCCCTTATTATTATTCTGTCTTCCTTCCGTCCTTACGAGGTAGACAGAGAGCATTGCGTAGGTACCAAATATCTTTAACCTTACAAACAATTTCTTCCCACGTGTGCTAGTTTCGAAAACTTCGAATGTGTTTTATAAAACATTTAAATTTAAAATGGAAGAATATGAGAACGAATGGTGTATTTGAATATCTAAAAGTACAAATTTGAGTACCTATAATTTGTAGTACGTGTGTTATTAAACTACGGGTACGCTTCGAAATGCCCAGAAAACGTAAACAATTTATTTAACTATAATATCATCCGAACGAAGCTCGGTCGTCCAGCTAATTATTATAATAACACATATAATGTACGGTAACATCGCCTTGACAAACAGACCGTCAGTATTATATTATTAATCTATGCTTTAAATTCTAAATGACAGCCACCTGTTTGGATGTTGAAAGTAAGGAGCATGTCGACGTGCCTTTAAATTTGAAACGCTACAAGTTTATAGCGTGATCTTATTAATCGAGACAGTAGGCTCGCCTTCTATTCCATGGTGTAACACAGACATAATATAACATGGACATAAACGTAGCTGGTAGCCCGTGTGAGTGTATTACGCTCGTCTGCCTGCCTCTTCGGAATTACAGGCGTGATGTTACGTAATTAATCGAGGTTTGAAGCAAAATGTGGAGATAAAAGCGTCCTCAGAATATCACTATTAAAACAAGCGTGGGAAGTTAAAACTAAGCCAACGTCTCCCTATACGACCAAAACTGCGCCCTCCACTGTCATTGACAAACAACACCCGATTGATCTTGATACTGGAATGAATGTGTTTGAATGTTAAATAACAATATGCGAAAAATATTCGGATATAATATTACGTATTAAACGTAGTTCTTAGTGGCAAAGTGACATATGGAATGTGATATTGTAATTGGACATACAATCTATTGAATTTAAAGTTTATATACTTTTTAATTATTTTTTATTACATTTCATATTAAATAATTTGATTATATTCATATTATATAAGGTACTTTACTGAATTTAAATTTCTTCGTAAATTCTATTACTATTTAAAAATTGAGTAGTTGTTTGGATAACCCTTTCCTTTATAGTAATTATACAATTTCTTGTTTTCAGTTTAAATTTTAACCTACGAGGTCTTGTTACCTTTGAGCACAGCAGTTTATTCTATTTCCATATGCATTTTACTCCATAACTTGTGGTATACGTTCGAAACACCTTGCACAAGTACCTACGCCTAATTTTGGGAAAACGCCGCCAACTTGGCTAGTCTTTATTAAATTTTTACACCGCACAGAAATGAAATTCGCTTACCCGGAGCTTAAGTTAAGCTCTCTCGTGTTACGGGACGTGTCAAACGGAGTTTAAGGCTTCTCACACTCCCGTTTCTCGCCCGCTCGTACTGCGGAGCGGCAGATGAGCCACGACTTTATGTTAGCAAGTTGCATCGCCACAAAATTCGGTTCAGCGCGACTTCGTGTACGCGGCAGACGGCCAGTGTGCAAAGCGCTTAAGTTCAAACGAGATAGAAAGCTATGCGCGAGCGAGAGAGAAAGAGGGACGGACGCAGCCAGCGGGCCTGCTGTGCGGTCGCCGATGGCTTACACGGCTTACGGTCGCGTTCCTCCGTACCGCGTGTGGATAGACTTGGTACTTGGTCATTTATTTTTGAATTTTTGAGCTGCAGATTGAATTTCTTGGTCGGAACAAAAGAACAAAGGAAAATGGTACGTGTTTTGACGATGGAATCAGTTTAGTGCAATACGTCACAGTCTTGCGTTTCCAATCAAACTGTTCACTATTCAAGTTACTTTTGATTCTGTATTTTTTTAGTGCTATAATTAAAATACAAAGATAAAAAGTCGGAAATCTTCACATACATATATAGAGTTTTAGAATATTTACTAAAATGTAACAAAGAGATATAAAAAAATTCAGCAAAAGTCTATCAGTAGACTTCACATAATATTTAAAGGCTAGTTAGTTACGCCACATAAAAACAAACAGTTAACCAATGGTTCAATATAAAAAATGATTAAACTATTGTAAATCGAACACACTTTAAACAATATGTGTTACAGGTATACGTACATGAAAAATGATTATAAAGTTTTGTTACAATCTTCATTAGCAATTTTTTTTTGGAATTTGAAATTATTTTTTTTGGAATACACGAAGTTTTAAAAAACGACGTTGGATAAAGTTAATTCATTTTTCACCCAATTATATTTATAACTAGATTTAAATCTTTCAATGCGTTCTTCATCGTACCCCTAGCGACATACATTACAATGTATTCAAACAGTAACAATCGCATGTACAGGAAACTGATGGCAACCCTATCCGTACTTTATAATCCTAACTCATCCATCAATTACAAGCGCTATTAATTAACAAATCAAACCACATGCATCCGAACAGTGCCAGTGATACAAGGTATGGTATACGTAGTATAGGATCACCGGTAGTTTACAGCGGCGCCTCTTTATAATAATTGCCGATGTGCGGTCGGTGGCGCTGGCGAGGCGGCGAGGGATTACCCCCACCCGGGCCCTCCCCCCCATCCTCGCCCCGCACTCTGCCCGCTCTGTCGCCTTTTTTCGCGCGCTTGCACTTTGCGACCGGCGGAGGCAGACCGGCCAGTATACGCCGCATTGAATTATGAATCAAGACACGATCCGGTTGACTTGGAAATTGATGCCGCGATTCTTGCCGCCTGTCGTTCCTCCATTCATATTTAATTCGCCCTCTTTTAGAGTAAATGCGTGAAAATTTTTTAATCACAGCGTAGATGTATTGTTTAGAAATTTGTTGTCGGTACGGATGCAGTTTGTTTTATTTTAGTTTTTAACTAAAATAAATAACTTAATATATAGAACATCCTATGATAACGTTATTCATGAAGACGTTTTTATGTCTATCTGTTACATTTGCAGGTTTCCACATTAATTCGATGTTTTGTAACTTTGATATGTGTACAGCTTTAATTTCGTGCAAAACGTACACTTTTTAAAACATTTTTGTTTAATTTTCAATATTCCCGGAACTCAACAGATTATGATCAATTATTTGGGAGCAATTATGGATCAATTATTATATGCCCAACGTATGGCAATAGGCTTACCACCTATTTCATAGTGGGACGCAAATGTAACTGGTGAATCGTGGGAGTGTGTTACAATTCTCTGCCTACCTCTTCGGAGATTAGAGGCGTGATGTTACGTTTCTTACGTTATTTGGGAGCGACTATAAATGACTTTAATAATACTTAATTACCTATAATTATTATTTAGTACCTACACATTTCCTGATAATAATCAACATAATAATATAACCATCATTAACATACACGTCAATTACAATAAGAAACACGTATTAAGTAACGATATATGTACATACATATTAAAATAGTTACACGTGACACGTTTATCATCAACAACTTTCAAACTATTCACGGAGATTGCTAACGGGAAAGGCGTCAATATTAATGGTATGTATCATTAATGTTCGTAACAGGTCATAAAGCACTTAATAATGATCTTTTTATACACGCACGCACGCAAATGCATTACAAATATGCACGTCCCTACAGAAGTGCACAACTCGATACTAAGAAATTAGACATTGATTGGACATTCACAGCATCCGGTAACGCTGAACGCCGATTTCCATCTCGGCGAAGATCAAAGATTAATTACCGAAAATGACAGGTGGAAATTTATTGATGTAACAATGGAATTTGCAGTTTGTAAGACAAATTTATAGATATGTAGGTTTGAATATGTGGACAGTTCGCCCGGAGCAGTACCACTGATACAACTGTATTCTATAATTATAGTAAATATGATGTTATAGTAAATATGATATTATAGTAAATATGATATTATAGTAAATATGATATTATAGTAAATATGATATTATAGTAAATATTATATTATAGTAAATATGATAATTATAGTAAATATGATAATTATAGTAAAGTAAATAGCCCGTGAACACGAATTTGGTCAGCGGGGCAGCTCACTAAATCATGAAATTCCAAATTTAACTGTCTACTTTAAATTATAACAGTAACAGGCACAGCATAAGGCTTAATACCCGGAACATAAAACCGAAAGCAGATTTGTGTCTCAAGTTATCATGAGTATGGTACCGTAGATGGCAAGTGTTATTATTACGACGTGGCTAGATTGTGAGTCAAGTACCTGTGGGTCGGTAAGATGGTTATTGGGAATCGCCTGCTAATGCTAGTAAATTCCGTGCTTGTAAATACTGGTGAAAATATTCTTTGAGTTCCGCCAGAGTTACTTACTTTAGGTATCGTTTGTAGTTTACAACCATATCAGAGCTACAAGCGCTTCCTATGATTTCAAACGCATAAGTAAAAAAAATTAATTTATTAAATTTTCATTACAGCAGCACAAAATTACCTTTCACCACTATAATTTAATAAAAAATCAAGTGTTTCCTGACGGTACCATGCATAGCTTGATTAATCTTGATACTTGTGAATAAAACTACGACCTGCGACATATATCCGGCCGCGTCGCAATACGCCCGCTGGAGACGGCTTGCGGGCCTCGTAAAAAATGTCTGCTCCGTTCGGCGCGGCGGCGCTAACGCCCCCTAATGACTGAGCACTCGCCGCCTGCTCTCGGCGTAGGGACGCAAATGAACGTTTTTGGGGCGAAATATTTAAATAAAAATATTTATTTTCAATATTAGATATTCAGTGTATAATATTAGTATAGTGTACTATGTTATTCTTATGCTTAAGACGTTTTAATATCACATTTGGTTATTGCTTTTTTGTAATATTTTGTTAAAAATTCAAATATGTATTTGGATATCAGCATTTTCTTTTAAAGCTTAGAACTTTATTCGCTACTTTAAAAATATCATGAGCGACATTAGATAATTTATTACGATATAACGAAAATTATGCTTTCTTACAGTTAAGATGAGAAATTTCTGATTTTGCATAATTGTTATCTATATATAGTGAAATAATTTTTTAATACATAATTTTGTAGGAATGATAACTAATTTCTGTGTTATAAAATATGTATGTACATATACATATGTTCCTCAACTATCGCTACTTTGGATATCATTTTGGGTGCGAGAGTGAGTAGAAAAACAACGTGATATTTTCGTGATATTTCTCTGGGTATATAACTCACTTTCAGCTGCATTACGTTGATAAAAATGTCTACTAGCAGCGGGCGCTGACGCCCTCTAATGACAAAGCTCTCGCTACGCTCGCTCGGAACGTAGGGGCGCAAATGATTCTGTACTTTTCTCACAATTTTGTTATATATCTTTAAATTCTGTTTATTCGTATTTGTAACACATACATTTGTATAATAAATTCAATAGGATATATTAAAATCTTTGAATCAATTTTTAGGAGATTGCTTGACAAATAGGACAGTGTAACAAAAAAAAATCACGCCTTTAATCCCTGAATAGGTAGGCAGAGGAATGTAGAACAAACAAACAGAACAACGCTTGCATGGAAATCTTTTTGTTTTACATTGTAAAAGATTATGTTTATTTTTATAGTATCAATTCTTTATACGTACATTTTTTTCAGAACAACGCTGGTCATATACGTAAGCCATGAATCAAAATTATAAATTGAAGCCTTTTTGATATTCTTCTCTTGAAGTATACTTGTATGGATGTTATGGATATTGCTTTTAGGTTGCTCTTTCTTGCCGTATAATATAAATCATAGTGGTTGAGTAATGCGTTACTATGTCTAATTAATAAAATTATTTATTAATATTTGCTGTTAAATATTGATTAGGGTGTTCTAAAGCATGAAACAGCTGGCGGTGCCACAGCCCTGCTGGCGTGGGCGCTCTTACATATTTAATTTGCGCGGACTGGTTTCTGTCCGGCGCCGCGGCTCGTTATGGCTCCATCGGCCGGGCCACACGTACACACGTATAAATTAGGTTTTATTTTCAACATTTTTATGGTGATATCATAGGACAAAACATCAAGTCCAACTTTGTGTGACCACTGCGAGAGGTCTGAAGATGACCAAGAATGGATTTGCCGCACTATAAAAACGTGAAACGATCAGTATCCCAACTCATTGTCGCAATGAGACCTAGACTGGACAGTATAATTTATTACTCGTTTCTACTGATGATAATACTCGACGCTACTTATGTATCCCTTGTGAAATTTTATTCCCCACTGTCATCAGTGAATATATTTCGTTTCCATATATTACGTCTCCGTAATGATTTACCTATCCTAATTTATAATTGCTTGTATATTTGTTACAGACTTTAAAATAGGCATGCAATTGTAAGATCGGTCTCCCGCTTGTCCGGTTACATTATGCACACCTGGGAGCAATAAGAGGCAAAACATTGGATGATGATTTTGTAACAAATACTTAAATATCTTAATCTTACATGTTATTAGGCCTTAATAGCGAACATGAATGTTTTTTGTTTATCAGACTACACGAGTCGATGAACACTATTACAATCAAAATCGTCATTATCCATACCGAACATTAATAAAAGAAACCTTCTTCAGCAACAAATGTACAAGGCTCACTACCTTCACATCTTGCACAATCAGAAAGATATTCACGCCTTTTGGCTAGCCCTTTTACTATGATGGTATTACGAAGTCGTTGAATAGATCAATAATTTAATAAGTGCTTGAAAATACTAATATATTTTTTTTAATTGGAAAGACAAATTCTATTGTATTCATTCCATAGTGCCTTTGTAACGACGAATTTTTTATATTATTAAATGACATCAACCCAGTTTGTGAATATCAGGGATTGTAATTGAAGCAACACTGAACTCTTAGATAACAACAGAAAAATAACAACGGCTCCATTTATATTGATAACATACATATTTTGTTTCTCGAATGAACAGCTGTGACAAGAATTTTACACATAATACCTCCTAAGATTTGCCTCAGAGCTGTATACCTCTTGCAATTTTGCGCTAGCAACTAACATTTCAATGTTAAAGATATAAAGAGCAAGTAGTACTTAAAGAGTTACGCTTAAAGGCATATTTGCTGCTTCAAAGCCAGTTAGAATGTACTATGTAACTATACGTATTAAACTAGAACTATACATATTACTAAACATACATACATAGAATGTATTATGTGACTGTACATAGTAAACTAGAACTATACATATTACTAAACATACATACATAGAATGTATGAATGTATGTAACTATACATAATGTATTATGTATCTATACATTATATGACGCTGCAGATTAAAGCTGGATGCGGCAAGTCGAGAACGAGGAGGGGTAGGGGCAGGTGAACAAGATTAAAGGTAGTATATAGGCTGATGATGATATAGATATTTTGATATTAGTGCACAATATACATAATGCCTCGTTGGTCGTGTTGGTTGCGAGTGCGACCGCCGAACGGGAGGTCCCAGGTTCGATTCCCGGGTCGGACACTA
>DWFO01001468.1:0-15802 GCA_018246595.1 Mimoniades nurscia nurscia | reverse complement strand
GTGCCCGACCCGGGAATCGAACCCAGGACCTCCCGTTCGGCAGTCGCACTCGCAACCAACACGACCAACGGGGCAGTGGCATATGATGTCTATTTTTTTCTTTTGTTACATTATTTTCTGCCCTATTTAATAATTTTCGGATTGAAATGATGACCAATTGTAGCTCACTGTATTACTTTAAATTCGTCTTATTAAAGTTATTTCTGTTTATTGAACTGCATGACAAGTATTATTTAGTAATTTAAAATAAATTTTATTTTGATATGTGAATATGCTTTCTTAAATATGAATTAACTATGCATTTAGTTACGAGTCTTGATACTAATTCCAGATTGATTAGATACGCTTGATAATTATAGGAATTTAGTGAACATTGAGAAATAGATTCCCTTTCGTTTTTGGATTAGATAGAGAAATTGGCACAAAAAAATCTCTCGGATTTATAATATTTTTTTTACTAACATGAAACGAGACAAATGAATGATCCATTGTAGTATCCATAATGTTAAACTTTTTGTTTAAATCCGGAACCCTAAGTAAAATGTTACCTGAAGCCAATGTAAAAATAGTAAGTAGTCGTTTAATGTGAATGTAAGATGATTCGTTTCATCTACAGTGCCTGCTGACCGTTACTGTCAAGAATAGTTTAGAATGTTCGAGAAGCTTGAAGCCAATGAACCGAGATAGGTGAGCTGCTCGTTCGGTTTCATGTCAGCCGCCAGCCACATCAAGCGTAACGGATGTTAGCGCAATAGCATTTACAGACGCTTCCTCATTGTCTCTCCTGTGGAGTAGAAGGCTGAAATCTACACGAATGGCCTATTACTGATTTTTCAAAGCACTGACGTTATATTAGACTTATTGGTCCAGTCTTTTCGCTAGTATTAAATAAGCAAAAGATTTTTTTAATTTATATCGACATTAGAAGTCAATTTAAAATTTTAGAAGTTTTTTTATTTAGCAATAAGCTTGCGTTTAACTGCTATCCCATCTGATGGAAAGCCAGATGCAGCCTACGGTGTAGCACGCTTGCCTAGAAAGTGTCTATTCACTCTTGTCTTGAATAATTCCAGGTTGTACGAATTGGGAAAAAAAGAAGTAGGCAAGGAATTCCACTCTTTCCCAGTCTGTAGCACAAACGATTTAGCAAACCGTTTCATTCTGCACAGAAGAGTGTTTATGAGATGTGGACCATCCACACTGCCGTACTTCTAGTCGTCCGATGGTACAACGGAGCAGGTGGAACTAGATTATGGAGCTCTTGTGTGCGCTCTCCAAAATGTATCCGATAGAAGACTGGAATGCTTTCATGTCATGTTGAAAGAATTCAGTAGATTTTCTTGTCATTTGTCCATTGATAACATTGTTTGGTCCAATTTAACAATATTTTGTCTTAACTTCACCTCAGTGCCTCAAATTTTATGAATTATCACAGTAAAATGGTAAGATTATGATCATATTCAAAGAAAAGCCATAAATGTTTATCTGTGTTATTTCTGCTCAATTAGAAAATATTTTTCATGGACGTCAAGCTACATATGAAACTGAACAAACAAAGCGTTTCAGGTGTGCATTGTGGTTCAAATCGCCCTGTTGATCTATTTGCTAACCGACGTTATGACGATAGTTTAGTGATTGGCGCAACTTTCGAAATTCGAACACATTTACAGATTTGTATCGTATATTCAATTTTACATAAATACGTAATATGTTTCGATAATCTTTTGACCGTAGTATTTAATATTATACTTCTTTTTTGTGCCAATAACTTAAACATTATTTTATGGTTTCAAATCTTTATTAAACAGTAAATAATTTGAAATTGAGAATAGAATTTACATAAATTCCACATTCAAATATTACGAAATTATATCGTTGCTGTAAACTGCCGTATTTTATAACATACCTAAGTAAAGTATAATTTGAGACTACAACGATTGCAGGCATTTAGAATAATGACATATTTTCTGCGAAAGCTCCAGCAAATAAATGATTTATAAACGTAATACCACACCTGTTATCCCTAGAGGGGTTGCCAGAGGAAAATTGTACACTCCCACGTTTCCTCAGTTACGTTTACGTCCCAATACGGAATAGGTGGTGAGCCTATTGCTATACACCAGGCACATTTCCAGACTCCGAGCTAGTACTAGGATATTTAAATTATAAAATATAAGTTTCTTTATGAAGTCGCGCGACCTCTTTGGTAGGTGCTTAGTTGTCGACAAGAACTTTCACGGTAAGAAACCCTTGCTTACAAATTGTAATATATTTGCAATGTTTATAGCGGAATCCTACATGATAAACATATGCAAGAATTGTAGTGACCGAAAGGAGGGCGTGGGTACAAGAGAAAGAAATAGAAAATGTGTAATAACGTTTAAAACATTTGCAGAAATTCATAATAAAAATAATGTATTATCATAATATAACATTTAATTATCTTTGAATTTTACCAATTATGTTTATGAATTAAGAGTAGCGATATTTTTTAAATAAATTATTACTGGCGTATCAGTGCCTACATTTGAACGATTAATCCTGAGTAACATGAAACCAATCAATCATATGGAGTTGAACAAACAATGAATTTTACGTATGCGATTTGAATCGTCCGGTGACCTGTTCACCGGACCGATATTCGAACAATTGTTGTGTGCAAACCGTATATAGCGTTTGAATTTTTGTAATTTCACACTTATAAATTTTCAATCCCAAACGACTTGTACTCGTATGAGGTTTTATGTTGGTGTTTTTTAAATTAGATCGAGACATCCAAATATAAGTAGCTAGAAAGGTAGGTGTGTACTTATACTTCGAATCGCACGGTGACCTGATTGTGAACCGATTTTCCGCGTTGTGTGACTGCAAAATTCGAAAATTGTTAGGTATTTTCAACTGTACACTATAAATTTTATGCGTCAAACCGTTCAGGTTTATAATTTTGGTATGTTTGAGGTTGTTTAAATGGTTGTTTGTTCAAATGCCGGGAGAATTTATTTTCTAAGGATTCTGTTTTATATAAACAATTACCATATTTTGTTTTCATGTAAGAAATGCTTACAGCATTCTCTCATCATGACTGCTAATCGTGACGTCCTGGGTTCGATCCCCAATTGTAGCTCGGAGTCTGGTTTTGTGCTTGGTATGCAGCAATAAGTTCACTTTCTACTGTATAGAGGGACGTGAACGAAACAAGTGAAATGTGGGAGTGTACTTCACTTCTCCCTACATCTTCGGGGATTACAGGCATGATGTTACATATATACATAAATATATGGTACCGAAGCTTTTTATAATATTTTATCTTGTCAGTATTTTACTCTCGAGAGTATTCTAATTACTGATGGTATTCTAGCTTGTGGTGGTATTGTAACTCTTGATAGTACCCGTAATTACCCAATGCTTTGCTAATTGTCAAACAATTTACACGAAATCGGACAAGCAGAACACACTCAGAGCGCTTTGCGGTAATAATTGTTCTGTTGACCTGTTTACATGAGAACTTAATGCCAATTGTTGTTAATTGGTTGAAACTATGCACCTGTAAAACTGGCTACGATTTTTAAAATGCAAATACACTTTAAAAATAATTTCGAGTGCATTTCAGAATACGAAAACGTGTATACTTACAAAATTAAGTAGCGAAGGTTTCCTTGCGTTTTCCTTCGCATTTGTAGCAAGTGTTATTTAACTTTATAATGAACATAAGTACGTCATGTACATAAATAAGTAAACATAAGTTCGTACATACTAAGTGTAATCAGAGTTACGCTCTAGACTTCTCATCTTCACATCCCCGGATTGAGAGACTGCGATCCAAACCATCAGTTTACCATTGTTCTAATATACTCTCTATACAAGACTAAGCCATCATGCTCTCTTACGCTATCACTTTGCCGGCTATAGCGGCTATTCAAATGCATACTGCGGTTTATTGCTCTGTGACCTATTTGCAAATTGATGTTTCCGTCAATGGATATCGGGAGCGCGGGATTAAATTTTCAAACCGTCCGAGTCATCTCCGCAAACTGTTGAAGGCTGAGGTTTTGTTATATCATTTACAGATGTGATGGAGTATGATGCATAGTGAATATTTATATGTAAATTATCGTCGTGTTTAACGGTTTTGCTTTTATGATAACCTCAAGAGGTCCCCATCGAGGTTATCTTAGAAGCAACCGGCAATAGCCAGTATTAGATATCATAGCTCAAATTGTTTATCAAAACATGTTCATATATATTAGGTGGAAATTTTTTAAGACCTTTTGAATAAATATTAAGTCAGCCATGATCGATTTCATGACGAGTTATTTAAGTGTCACCATAATTCATACTTAATAGGCACCTATATTAAAGTACATATTCATTTAATTTATTACAAAATATTAAATAGGTGAAACTCACGAATTAAATAATTATTAACGGAATAATTATTTTCTAATTTAAGTTTTATGAGGTCAATAATTAACTAACACTGGGTGTAATTAGTAAGTAGTTACCATAACATACATATCTTCACGCCAGGTCCATTACGGGGTAAGCAGAGAGCACCAGGTGCCACATATCTCTATCCTTACAGACCTGCCCTGCTTCTTCTACACTCGTCACTCTCTTTACACATCCACGCCTGTTTCGGAGATTTCTGATTCCCCTATCAGCAAATATCTGACCTGTTTGATCAAGATATGTGAGTCAAGGCCTTCCTAGGCACATGTGTCTATGAAAATTCCCAATAATACATAGTATGTAGCTGGGCGCCATTTTTCTAAATTTGATTAAAATAATTTAAAACATATTTTCAAAACTGTATCCTATTATTATTTCAGTGAGTTTCATGGCTCAGTTATTAGAAGGTAGGTACTGAAAGTCAAACATGTTTTAATTATTTTGTTTAACTTAACATTGTCTCTTTTTAATGTGTATCCACTGAAGTACGTCGTGCGTAAATAAGAGTTACGTAAATAAGAAGAACGAACAGTGCAGTTAAGAATGGAAGTCGATTTATTTGATTCTTAAAATTTGAAATTGAAAAATTCAATTGGTTTACCGCAAGCAATTGTGTGAAATAAAACAAAAGATGGAACATAATGCTAAAACAACTTGCATGGCGTAGCAAAATCTAGTCGCAACTGTTTCGTTCCACGCAAATATGGCCCAATGTGCATTGAAATAGGGTATAAAGTATAATGTATCAGTTTGAAATATGATACAGCTGTCTGTGGCTAATGTACGAAATCCCTGTACAAATCGCTTTTCGGTCCCAAATCAACGGAAGAAGCAAAATATTTACTTACGGTGTCGCTCACACAGAAAAGGTTGACGTTTTAAAATGTTCATATACAAGTACATATTTTTTGTGCTTATTCGAATATAGTATAAACATTTATAAAAAAAATAAGTATGTTCGTTATTGTTATAAATCATGTTAGCAATCTTTTACGTAACATCACGCCTGTAAACGCAGAAGAAGTATTCAGGGAGTGTAATAATACACTCCCGCGTTTCACCAGCTACGTTTACGTCCCAGTATTAAAATAGTTGGTGAGTCTATCCGTACTCCTAGCCATTATTAGAAAGTCTAGGTTAGAAAACTTCAATAATGCCCAATCCAAGATTTGTACCCAGGATCTCTCGTACGACAGTCGCGCTTGTAACCAACACAACCACCGAGGCATTTTATATAAAAAGTTAATATGAATTGATTCCATTGTGCGTTACGCCTTACTCTGCAATTTATTTCTTTCTTCAGCTGCCGACCACCACAAACACGTGTCAAACGCATTTGTATGCTATTTTAGCGGTCTATCTATAGATGTGATGTCGGGACGTCTGTCTGTGACAAAATAAACACGTTTAAAGGCGATTTACTTGTTCACGCTTGCTATTTATTATTCTTGACGTAGTCAGTTGGTATGAAAAAGGAACTAACGCCCTTTGAAGGATGAGCCCAAAGGCCCAAAGCTCAAAAGCTTGCAATGTGAATACCTACGCGACCAGCGGCTTCGTCGTGACCGCGCTAAGGTCTTAAGAAGCTTGCGAGGATACTAACAGGAGTAAAGAAAAGTTGTAACATAATTTTGAATAAACCTAACATCACGCTTGTAATCCCCGAAGAGGTAGGCAGAGGAATGTAGAACACTTCCACGTTTCACCAGTCCCAGGATGGAATAGGTGGTGAGCCTATTGCCATATACAGAGGATATATCCAGACTCCGAGCCACTACTAGAAAATATAAATTAGAAAATTTATAACCCAAGATTCGAACCGAGGACCTCCCGATCGGCAGTCGGACTTCCAACCAACATGACAACGAGGCAATAAATTTTGAATAACTTTATGCTATTGTTTCTTTTATTACAAGGATTTATACCTGATGTCAACTAAACAGTAAAGCCCATTGATACCTGTATACAGTCACGAATATTTCTTAAGGTTGATTAGAGACGATAGTACTTCTCAAAACAGTACTTTAAAGTTTTATATCTCAGTATAAATGTTTATCACATTTTCCAATTTAGAATACTACAATTCAAGAATTGCCGTTAAGCAGCATTAAAAGGCACAACAAAAGTGCTACAGACGTACGACGCATATATATTTTCTTATATGCTGCACTTTCGTTGCTAGTGTTTATATGTATATTTTAAGCATTTTTAAAATATTTCTGCTTTAAAAGTGTATTCAATTGTTCGCTTCCTACATCCCTTTATTTGTACGAGAGGGTTAATTATCATTCCGTGTAAGCTTTTTTAAAATATGACGTCGTTTACAAACATTTTAATGGTCGAACGCTGGCAGCTTTATATCTATTATAAATCAAGGCTAGCTAATAATATGTAGATAATAAAAATAAGCACAGAAATAAATGAACGTAGACACTAATTAACATAATTTAAACGAATTACGAATCGCAGATTAATGGATTCCTTGAGGTAGATCTACTCATTTATATATGTGTTAAGAAATCGTTGTATACATTTAAGAATATAGTGAGTAAAGAAGGGTGCTCAAAGCTAAGAGCTTTTATGTGTTTTGGTTTACAAATCCATTCAATTAAATATAACATGTCTTGTAGTGTAATATGTTCCAATTATTAACATTAGATACTGCATAGTTCGTACTGGAATCTCAAATAGGTTGTGGTCAAAGTAAATATTTATGGAGCTACAACTCTTTGACATAGAAACCTTAGTAATGTTGAAATTTAAAATAAAAGAATTACAGTTGTTATTCAGCAACTGCTAGGATCAATTGCTTTGTATAAATTCAAACTATTTTAAAATCTCTTTTTATAGCTCCTCTCTAAGCGAAACTGCTGCGACTTTCAGCTGCTGTGAATTATGTACGTTCTTATTCTTAGTCAATTACGTGTAAATATTAATTTGATAAAAAATACTCAATACTAGAATGATGTGAAATTTCTAAATAAGTATTTATTTGTTGCTATTATGTGATGCTCTCATTCTGAGAGGAGACCCATGTTCCAACAGTGGAACGATAAAAGGGTTGGAAAAAAATGAGCAACTTTTCCACCCATATAACATTTGGTTGGCGCCCGCTGTTGGTAGGTGGCGCGCATTACCGTCAAAGAAAAGGTGATTGATTACCTTTTGTAAAACTTGCATACTCTTTCAATGACATCTTGTGAGAATTTCATCTTTTAATTAATAATCTGTGGTGTTTTTAAATAATCCCTCCGTAACGAAATGATCTTGGAAATGCATTACTGCCACGATGTTTATTTCGTTTGTACATTCTCTGAAAATCTTTCCTCGATTTCCCTTGATTTACGACTGGGATGCGGAGGACGGGGCGGGGATATCGGTGACTCAGTCCGTGATTCTTGCCAAAAATTTGCACAGACAGTCGAGCTGTTACTATTATTTATTTCTTAACCATGATTCATGCGTAAATCAGAATTTTATATTGCCCTATACAAATCTCTACTGTGTGTACATAATATATAATGCACAATAAATTCGCTTTCAGCATACATAAACAGATTTGTTGTGATGCCAACATAAAAGGTATGTTGAGCGCAAACAGTAGATTTTAAATTTCTGTATGCCTTTAAGATTTAATCAGACATGTATGACTGGGGACAACCAATTCGTCTTTACAAGTCGATTATACATATATTATGTAAATAGATCTTACTTAGATCTTGTCAATTCTTCTCAGCTGCGCTGAATTTCATAGTGCTAATATAAGTCTCTATTTTGATATATGTATACTTTGCGGCAGCAAATATTCGTGTAATTAAATTAAGTTTGGCCATGATCTGCACCGTAACGTCACAAAAGGCGTTTATTGTCTTGGTGATAGATGTCATATAAAATGTAACATAGCGCTTGTAATCCCCGCAGAGGTAGGCAGAGGAGTGTAGTACACTCTCACGTAACACCAGTTACCTTTATGTCCTATCTGGCACAAATGCAGACTTCGAGCTTCCACTAGAAATTTGTATTAGAAAAATCAAATTTCACCGGAGACGGGAAACGATATCCAAAACCCTTCGATCAGCGTTCGCCCTGGCAAGCACTCAACTAATGAGGCAGTCAAATTGAGTTTATGATTGTATGATTATATATGTAATTCAAGCAGACATGCTGTCTCAGTCATTTACAATAAATAAAATATCTCGAGACATCTCCACACACGGCCATCTGATCCCAAACTAAGCGTCAAGACAGCTTGTGGAATGGTAACCAGATGGCTGATAAACTGCATATATACATGTAAATATATACTTAAATAGATATTTATTTTTTAATTATTTTTCACACCCAGGCACAGAACAAATACTTGTGCTCAGAACAAATACTAGTTGACAATAATATTATTAAAGCCAACAATAAATTAAGGAAGTTGGAAATTTTTGACACCTAGTGTGACGTCTAACGGCATTGCAAAGTTTTAGAAAGTGTAGGTTTATAACTGTAGAGGTTTACTAACTTGGAGATATACCTATTTTAATATATCATTTGTACATAATGTAACTGTACTTCTCCGTATTTAATACACATCAGAAACAGTACCTGATAACTTTGTGTAAAAATAGCACTACACAATACAGATTCAAGATAAGCATAAGATATTTTAAAAAAAACCTTACTCATTACATGCAATATATAATCATGTGCTCTTATGTTTTCTGCATTTGCAATTTCCTCAATATCATTTTAGCATATGTGGACCGAGAATCACCCGTCATGTAGTACAGAATTTGTATAAAAACATATTATTTTTAGTAAATTGTAGCACCGTGTCGAGTGCCTGTCGCGTGTTGGACGACGTCGCGTGCGCTCTGCAGGGTTACTTGGGCGTCTGGAGGCCTTCATTTACATCCGATTAAGGTGTTGCCCCAATATGTGATTGAGCATATTAAATAAATTCGTTCCAGGTCGCTGTATGTTCATCGAATATCCAAAACACAAAATATTTGGTTTTTATACCCTTGAAAGGTTGGTTGGTGGAGGATGGCACTAGGCATTAAGTTCCCCCTTTGTATTGCTTATTAATGGTGTACAATAAAGAATAAATAAATACATTATTGTCTAAATGCTGTATCTAGTACTCCAATAGAAATGTTTTTTCTCACTTGCTTAATTTATTAATTATTTGCATGGATATAAATAAAAGCATTAATTATCAATTTAGAGTTTTCAAAATGTTCTCTAAGGCGTGTGAGTTTTGCATAGAATGAGATGATGAACACGATGATAACAATGATTATTATTCTTGCCACTAACAACGTAGGTCTCTTTATAAACAGATATTTCCGAAATGTGCGTCGTACTCCACATATCAGTAGGTACACTTGTTTCACTACAATCAGCATACACAGTTTTAAGTAAACAGACATTGTTCCATTGATTCTCTTGACATTATCATGGATATTACTGGTGAAGAGTTAATGTCTTAACTGTAACTTTGGATTATGTAGACGACATTATTATTATTAACTGGCGATCGAGTGAGATATATTGAAATTGTGAAGTAATTTCAACCACGAAATAATGTTTTGGTTTCGGATAGTATGCAAGTACCTTAATTAGTTATTGATTTGGCCTCCAGCTGTTTTGGATTTATGATTTTTCAGCCACCGGACGTGTTGTAAATGAATATCTTAATTAACAAATAGTCCTGCTGGCTACCATTTGTCGTTTGTTTACTTTAAAAAATACTGAATATATATATTAGTGTGTAATTATAATGTGCGTAATTATAATGTGTGTATGTGTAATTTATTATTATAATACGAGTGTGTAATTACTACTTTTCTGATACTGTTTGACAGCTAAATAGCTGTTTACACATTATTATGTTCGTTTATCGAAGTTTCATTGAGACACTGTAAGTAGAAATTATATGTTTATCTGAAAAATGCTTATAATTGTCTCGTCTGAGTCCCTCACCAAAACGAAGGCAGTTGCTTATAAATACATATTATGCTATAATTATTGTGTGTTATTGACTCATATGATGTAGTCTGGGATTTGGTAACTAGACAGTTCACCAACAATTTGTACCGATTGCAAAACGGACGTAAAACAAACGTTCGTGCTCATAAGATAATCCTGTGATCCCCGAACAGGTAGGCACAGGAGTGCAGTACACTTCCAGGTTTCACCGGTTACGTTTTCATCCCACTATGGAATAGCTGGCGCGTCTATTGTAGTACACCGGGCACATATTCAGACTCTGACATACTACTAGAAAATTGAAATTAAAAAAATCCATTAGTGTCCGACTCGAGATTTGAACCCAGAACCTCCTGATCGGCAGTCACGATTGCAATCGACACGACCAATGAGGCAGTGAATCGTGTAATAATCAATGTAGTATTTCAGGTTCATATATAAATATGGGACTTATTCCATAGTGGGACGCACACGTAACTGGTGAAACGTGGGAGTTTTCTACATTTCTCTGCATACCTCTTCGGGGATCACAGGCGTGAACTTTTGTTTTTTTATATAATTATTTACTGTCCAGAGTTATGCCCTTTATCGTTGCACTACATTTAATAACAAAATGTAGAGGAAACGACTGGAAATTTCAATGTTCAATCTCTTTGCTCAATTGAGGAGCGGGCGTTGGACCGCGGTGTGGGGAATTTCCCACTTAATTCATCCCTGGGGTGCCAGTAGTCAAAAGCATAACTATCTTGATGGTTGGTGTTATATTTCACTCTTATTTAGTAATATGATGGTCGAAACCACTTTGGAGCTTCATCCATTGCGACTAATTTTATTTATGTCTACCACCCCTAACACATTTATTTCTGTGGAACAGCCGAACCAATAAAACCACTGAATCAAAGAGAAAAACTGCTCTCCTCTCTATAAATATTTTATTTCGGATAGTGAGACGTAGGGTTACCACGTTAAAATGTATATGCGGACGTTTGGGACAACATATACCAACATATTTATATTTTTCCTTGACTGTACCAAAATCGTATCCATTTTGTAACTTACCATTAAATATATTATCGATTCATCACAATTGTTCTTGGTGTAATTTAACACGCGTATTACTAAGCAATTCATCAGCAAATCATATTTAAAGATAACATAAACTGAAATTTCCAGTAGTTTGTTATACTCGTATATGTATATTGTGTTCTGAAAACCTTCAATGTCATAGATTTAGGTTGTGCAAACATACAAGCAAGTTAATTGATCCTTGCTGGTTGAAGTTTATAACTCACATCGTGTTATTTCTCTTTAAACGTTGGTTCAAAGTGATGAAACATGTTTTGATGATAAAAAATGAAAAATGAAATAATAGAAATGTGAATTTTTTTATTCATCGATAGCTGTTATGAATATAGTTACATTTATAAACATAGCATAGATACATAGGTATTACGTTCCCATCCGTAGACACGCGGCCCCTGCAGCTTGGTATCCCGACAACTTTTACTAATGTGCTCTAGTCAAATAGACTCTTGAGGCATCATCAATATAAACCCGGCTGTATTCCCGCGGGATAGAGTTTAACTTGCAATTTTGTGTAATAGATAGATAGTTGCTCGATGTACAGACAAACTATTCGTACCACTCATGCATATGGAAATGCGACTTAGGTCATGAAATAAATACTTCTGCTCGCTGCCGCCATTTTGTTTCTCGCATTATGTGAGATTAGCCGCTGTGGGCGAAACGTGGACATAATCCTATTAGCGCAAGTGGTCGCTTTGGCGCTTCCCCGTATTCTGTTGGCGTTACACTAGCACTTGTTTTGTTGAGTGTGAAATATTTACATTTAATCCTCCGAGAACCTTCCCTTGAGATCTTTAGAAAACATAGATTGTTTATTTGCGTAATAGCATCAGAGCGCGTATCAATAGCATCACGTGGATTTCCACGGATTGTGTTAGTGAAGCGACCGACCTTTATTGATAAGTTTCACCCGACGAACAATTATTAACGAATCATGCAATTACGCCCATCATAGTAAATTTTGGGGCAGATTATCAAACGTGTCGGTCAATAAAACTTAGTTGAATGGTGGCAGAAATTTTTGCAATGTTGAGGATAAATACACGGGATGCCATTATTCATCACATTAATTGGTGTATGATTACTATTATTTTGAATTTGAGTCGTATTTAAAGTAAACTTCTGTGTACAATAACGTCTTTTGCCACTTTGCATAAGGGTTCAGCAAATCGGTATTGTATTCAGGATAGAATCATAGATTTTAATTAAAGGAGTTACAATATTATAAAAATTATTTGATTATATTGACATATTTCTTTTTAATTTATTGTGTTTTTTGTGTGTTTGTATGTACCAATCTAGTTATGCCATTACTAGTTACATGCCTTTTGGAATGAATTCGTTAGGAAAAAAGGTGTCTTTTAGTGCCACCCCATGTATTGTAACTATTTAATTCTATTTTTGTTTTACTATTATTATATCGTTATCCGGGTAGTTTACGGGGTTGAAATAGATTACCAAGTGTCCAATATGTATATTCCTTAAATATGTATATTTGCTTTGCTTTAAATATGTATATTTTAATAGTTTTTGTTTAGATACAACCATAAATGAATGAAATGGATATTTCAGACCTTAAACTCTCAATGTCGAGACGATGGAATACTTGGAAATAAGTAATAAGATATGATTGAAGCTTACTAAGTACTCAGCTAAGTCGTCGGTTATTCGAGTGAATACAAGCCGTGGATTAGTAATGGAATAACTTAGTTAGTGACTTATATTGCCGTATGTATCGTCAATTCGATTCCATTATTGTATTTTGTCACTGTAATTCTCGATATTTATATCACGGATTTTACACAGAAGCCGCAGGCTTTAAAGCTATGATGCAGTGAGCTTTTCATTAGCCATTTCGCTTTAAGTAATGTTGTTACTCGCTAATGGATGGCTGATTTAATTTAGCGTGAGCCAAGTTCCATATACCGAGTGTCCGTTTGACGTATGCGTTGTATTTATAGGTAATTGAAGTTCCGATACTACGTTTATCTAGATCGAATGTAGATTATTAAATACATAAAAACTTTTCGTAAATGTACAGTTCCATATTTTCATGCGAATGTACTACACTCCCTTGCCTACTTCTTTGGGGATTACAGGCGTGATGTTAAGTGTTTTTATGTGAGCAGTTAAACTGTTAAACTGTGAACAGTTAAATACCGATTAAACTGTGCGGCAGCGCAAGATGTAATATTACGTCTATATTTCTCCGAAGGGATAAGCAGAGGAGTTCTATATAGTGATTTTCACCAATTTGATATATGTACGTCCCACGGATTTGGGAATCGACTTTTATTGCCAAATGTTAACAATGTATAATGATACATCGGAATGCTTCATTACACACGCTAGCTCCGGTCAGTAGATACCCTCACGAGAATCCTGTTTCTATACAAATGACCCCTCGTGGTTCGTTTCTGCCAAATCATACTTGTTTCTAATATTCTTCATTTCTTTATTACATCGTTAATATAATACAAGTATATGGAATCTTTTTAAAGTTGGCCGAGTACTTGACACGAGTGTTTAATTAAACCTTTGCTAATATTGCTGATTATACATATTACAACATTGAAATCAGAAAAAAAAGTTATTAGGTACAAGTTTAATTCATAAAATATTAATTAAATTCAAACTGCCTAATTATTAATATTTGGGCATTACAAAAAATTTCTAAATTAGATTTACTAGTAGTGCCACGGAGTTTGGAATTCTGGATATGTTTCCGGTATATGGCAATAGGCTCACCACCTATTCCAAAGCGGGACGTAGAAATAACTGGTGAAACTTGGTAGTGTTCTATATTCCTCTGCCTACCTCTTCGGGGATTACGGGCATGATGTTACTTTTTTTACGTTTTATAAAATTCAATGTTTTTGAGAGTCAGTATGAATATGACATTTTGTGTAGTTTGAGTTATATATTTTTTCATGACACACCGTACAATACGATGTCAGTAGACATCGCTACATTACACACGCCAGCCCTGGTCGAATGGGGTACCCTTACAGGCATTTTGTAACAATAGCCATGACTTGTTTTCGCTGGTCATTGTTGTTGCGAATAGGATTTTTTATATTATTTCTGTCCGCCATTTTTATTGTAACGGCCATTTGAGCGTTCGTCCGAAACGCTCGTCGGTAACAGATGAGTTATGACATATTTATTCAAATAAGCAATGTTCACGCAAAACCTAATTGCGTTTTCCGGTTCGATGCATTTAAATTTGCGGGGTGTAAAATATGTTAATGTGTGATTTTCATTTGTCTCCATTTTATTACTTGGAAATATGTGTGCTGGTCATAATAAAATGTTATAAGCAATATTAACTTTAAACGTAACATGCCCGTAAATTCGGAAGAGGTAGGCAGCGGAGTATAGAACACTCCTATGTTTTTCCAGTTACGTATACGGCCCAGAATGGAATAGATGGTGACTCCTTACATCCGACACAAATCCAGACTCCAAAAGGCTACTAGAAATTCTAAATAAGACCTCTCAACTAGCAGGCGCTCTTGCGACCACTCGGCCAACTAGGCAGTTATCTTTCAACTTTAAATGGCTTCTAATATATTTGAATTTGAAAAAATCCCAAACACAATTTGAAGGCGACTGTTGACTGTGTACAATGTGACTGATAGTAAAATACTTGTGTGATGAGCGCTTTTCTTTGGGTCCGGGTGTACTTGATAAATTAATTTATACAAGTAGACGTGTATATTGTTTGTATGTACGATGTTAACAATTTAGATTTGGAATATAAAATCGACATGTTTAGTACCGTATAACTTCTGTTGGCTTTTTAATTAATAAAACACAATTAGAATTATATCATTCAAATTATTGTTCAATTCTATTGTTGATATAAAATTTTAACTTGTAGTGAAAGAAGAAATTTACGATCACGTTTATGTGGAATTATGGAGCTTAGGGGCACACTTAATGTAAAGACATTGTCTTATATATTTTTCTTTGGAGAAATCTTCTTTGGAACTTTCTTCCACAGTGCGATTAAACGAAATCCCCGCTGTAATATTCTCTCGTGATATGTTCGCGTTGTCATAATATCGTACCATAAATATTGTCCAATATACAGCCAGCAGCTAGGATATTCAAGAATATTGTGTTATGAAATATGTAGGAATATTTAGGGTAATTTGAATTTATCTTATCGAAAAGTTTCGAAATAGGACGGAATTCAAATTTAGTAAAGGAAAAGTAACTTCACGCCTGTAATCCCCGAAGAGGTAGGCAGAGGAATGTAGAACATTCCCACGTTTCACCAGTT
>DWFO01001467.1:0-15804 GCA_018246595.1 Mimoniades nurscia nurscia | reverse complement strand
ATATTTACATGTATATATGTAGTTTATCAGCCATCTGGTTACCATACCACAAACTCTCTTGACGCTTAGTTTGGGATCAGATGGCCGTGTGTGGAGATGTCCCGAGATATTTATTTATTTATTTGAAATTTAACTGGCGTATCGATCTGGTGGATAGTGGACGTGACTGCAGAGCTCCAACTCTGCTATGATATAGTTCTTGATACCTCTGTCACCTCTGATATGGTTTCGATTCCTACTCAGAATAATAATTAACATTTGGGTTATGAAAACAAGTATTTTTTAGTCTGGGTTAACAATTATTAATAGACTTATTTACTTTAAAAGTTATATAATTTATGCGTTGTCTCTACCGTAGCGCAGGTTCTAGCTCGTATGTTGCAATACTATTAGTTAGTATTGAGATTAACATCAACAATATTTTCGAATTACGTAATACATATATACATCTCCGATACTGTTCATATACATATATGACGTTTTTATATTATTATACTAGAAATGTAATAGTAATTATGTTCGGCGAGAATAAATGGCAAAACATTAACAACGGCGACAAGGGCAGAGCGTGTTATTTGCAAACGAAATAAATGATTCGCGCCATTATTATTCGCTGGTTTTTTTCGTTATTCGCGGTCGTGTTCGCGCGCTTACTATACGATCGTTTGTTTCTCTTCATCTGATTTACTTTTAAGGTCACCGCCGCTTCGTTGGAAATAGATCTGAATGTAAAGTTTATTTTAACCTATATACCTACTGTTTAAAAGGTTTTTTAGTGTTTATTTGTCCGGAGTATCTTTTAGCACTAACAAAGTGTTAGAGCATAGATACATAATTGTACCACTGAATTTCACTTTGTGCATCAATTTCGTTTATACTCGGGCGACGCCTTGTTCAAGTTGTTAAGTAGTGAATCTGACTGCTCAGCTGGGGGCTGTTTATTCGGTTCGCCAGTAAGATAAAATTTGCTTGATAAGCTCAAGTATTTGTTTTGTGTCCGAGTGTAGACGAACTTACGTATACACTCATGAGGTTATTTATCAATGTAAGTACACGTTTATATGTAGGTACAGATATGGTAGATATCAGCTATCTTGTTATTAATACAAGCTTTGCCTACTTTGAAATCAAATGAGTATGTAGGAGGTCCCAATAGATTAACTATCAAATTCTGTTTTAACGTTCCTCTGCATTATTAAATGTAATTATTGTCGTAATTCATTATGTTTTTATCTACCCTTAACGTTTTTGATTTTATGAAAATGTTTAACCCATTACACTCTTGCGGTCTAAATATTACTAGGCTATCACTGCTTATTTCCTACGCCCAAAAGGAGTCGGAAGTAAAGCACAGCGGCCGGACACTGGCACAATGGGTGCGAGCGAGACGGAAAACGTTCCCGACGGGATTCGTGCTTCTAGTTAATCGAATCTTATTTGCTAATGGTACGGGTTTCTAGTGGGGTACAACAACTTAATTATCCGCTTCAGTAATCACAACGAAATAAATGCTAGTTTGTTTTTTACAATTTTTTTTATAACGTAGGTCATTAATATCATTGCAGCTTTTAACCGCACCGCACTGGCTACTACAGTCCATGGACAGCTTTGTACTACATATCACTAAAAACAGCTGTGGTCGTGCTTGTAATAGTGTCCAATCGGAATACCGTAAGCGGAAACTACCTTAACATAAATAAACGCATAGTGTATAAAGTGGTTGCCGCTGCGTTAAGCAAACATAATGTATCTACTTACAATGTCTTGCGGCCTGCGGTGAGTTCTCAACTAATTACCGCGATAGTTAGTTAGCCTTTGATCTACGTCACGCGTCGGGTGACTGCGCTGACGTCAATAGGCCGTTACGCATCGTGATATATTATGTACTAAATTACTAATCGAAGGATGTGTACCATGTATACTATTTGTGGGACATTCACTTTCTTATTAATACATTTAGTTAGTTTACAAGCCATTTTGTAAATTGGTATGTACCTAATAAATGTTTAACACGTTCAGATTTATCTGGCCCGAATTTGTTTATAACAAATGCCTAATGACCCAACTGTTATGAGGCACAGCAGAATCCAATTAATTCCACGCTATCGCGTGGGATCTTGCTTGACTACTAGTAGGTGATATCGTGATTGCGGTTTCCAGGTGCGGGTTGTCATTCATTAGAGTATCGTATGCATGAATCTATGCTGACAATAATTGTTTACAAGAACATTATATTGTACATTTCGCTGTCATTCGGTTTACGTTTTACGGTTGCGCGACGGTTGCTTTAAACAATATAATAGTCAACATTTTATTCTAGTTTCGTACGGTAATATTTGAACAAGGAGCGGTTTTAATGAATCCCGACGTTAACTTGCGCCACGTGTCTTATCTCGATCTCCGGGCGGCTAGAGTTTGAAAAAACTGTGAAACACCCGACACTTTAAAAGATACTCGTTTTATGAGCAAATAAAATTAATTTACGTAACATCACGTCTGTAATTCCCGAAGACGTAAGTAGAGGTGCTTAATACAAACCCACGTTTACGTCTCACTATGGAATAGATACGTGTACTGCCATACATGCAAACTCGGAGTCACTAGATCACTACGAGAAAATGTAAATTAGAAAAATCCATTAGTGGCATACCCGGGAATTGTACTCAGGACTTGCCGATCAGCTGTCGCGCTTGCAACCAACACGACCAATGAGGCAGTCAAAATTAAATTACAATTTGCCTTACAATCAAAACTAAATACGTGAGAGTAAATTTGCTATTAATTAGGTTAAATAATGAACTGCCGCCAACGGTACGGCGCAGTAAGTTATTGGCTTCGTCTTCATTACGCACGCTTCCAATTAATTATTATACATATTGTAAAAGCCAACGTTATTTCAGCGGCGGATGTTGTTGTATGGAGCTCGACATCACAGTACATTACAGCCTTTACAAGTTACGCTACAATTATGACATTGTTTATTATTATTATAACATCAAGCCTGATTTATTATGAGTGGGCAGAGAGCGCCCACTGAGTCTATTCTAATAGACCTTAGTCTATTAGAAGAGAGTCTATTCTAATAGAGCTTAGACAAAATATGTACTTATTGTAAGCGTTAACGCCAAACGCTAACTTCAAAATGTATTGAAATGACATAAGCTGTGGAAAAAAATGGTTCGTCACGCTCGTTCGCTTGTGTCATTTCAATACATATTTAAGTTAGCGTTTGGCGTTAACGCTTACAATAAGTACATATTTTGTCTAAGCTCTATTAGAATAGACTCTAGCGCCCTGGCGATTTTTTTCTACGTTCGTCACACCCTTAATATGTTTTCGAAGAATTCTCTCTCCCCCATGAGCTAATACATGACGTATGTAGTCAAGATACAGCCTCCCTCGACATCTACATCTATCAATCGCAGTGTATTATCTGTTCTGTCATTGTTCCATCTACCATTCTATTCGCCTGATTCATCTAATGTTACCACCAATGTCCAGTTTTGGATTTTCATACAGCCATGTTTAAAACGACATTGCCGGATTCCATTACCGTGACTAATACCGTGACTAAAGAACCTGCCAGTGTTCAGTGTTCTGTTTTCACGGACGCATGTTTGCGCACAAACGAGGTATCATCATGCTAAGTAGATTGGCAAACTGGGACGAACGGTCGCCGAATGTGCGCCTGAATTTTTATCAGTGAAATTGCATTGCTTTGGAGCAATTACATACGTTTGAAAGAATTTTATAAATCAAATTGTGATAGTCGAAAGTTTAAATGTGTCGTATGTAAGATTATAGGTATGTGTGTTATAAGCGGCATAGTGCACTTTTCGCTACTTTTAAAAGTAATAGATATTGTTTATGGAAAATGTTGAGACCACAGGCGCCGTATTTTTTGTAGGCCGCCTAAGGTTCTTTAGAGTATTTTGGTGTCTAAAGAATACATGTACTCTACTCGATTTTTAACGCGAAATAAATATCACAGGTACACATGTAAGGAACAATTATAGTGTCTTAAAACCTTTTACAAACCTTTTGAAGAATTATCTCTGAAATATAAGGGAACTAACATCATGGCAGTAATCCCTGAAGAGGAAGAAAGCGACGTGTAGTACATTCCCACGTTTCACCAGCTACTTTTCATAAAGTTATTAAAAAAAATGTTAAAAATCGTCAGTACAAGCGCTAGGTGGTATTGTTAGGAAACAAAACACTCAAAAAGTTAAAAGCCCAGACGGAATTATTGAAAACGAATTGTGCTATTTTACGCGCCGCTGATCGGTTCATGGTGACAAACAGCCCGATTACAGCACACAATGTCACTAGTTGTTCAAATACATGTAGAACGTACGAATTAGTCACTAGGATTGCATAAATCTATTTTATTTTTCAATTAATCATCAAAAAATCCTACAAAAATTACCAAAACAAGTTTATCATACATATATTGTTCTGTTAATTGCATTTAAAAGTACATATTACACAGAGTCATCTATATGAATAGAAATTAACAAAATGACAATTATTAAATGTTATTTTTACATAGAATTTTGAGAAGTGATTTTATAGTTGAAATAATTCGCACTTTTTACACGTATCTGTCACTTCTCTATGTCATCAAAGTAATTGAGGGCATGCGGGTGGCTTGATCTGGAGCTGATCTCTTAATGAACATGTACCGGTCAATCATGTGATCAACATTACATGATCAGTCATTAGCTGTGAAGCAATTTCATAGGAGCAACTTCATTGACTCATATTTTTAGTCTTATTCTAAGGTACCTTTGTGTACTAGCAAGAACAGCAGCCCCCACGATCTTGTGGTTGGCACCAGTGTTATACCAATTCTATTACCAAATATAATCTATATATTAAAATAAGAAGCGAACACACACATATATATTTAATGACACGCACACTCTGACAGACCTCCATCCGAGAACATCCTCTGGTAGATTTCGTCGCAATCTGTGGGAAGCACAACATGTGGTCAGTTACCGCCAGGGCACAATCGTACGCAGAATCAAACGGATCAGCCGAGAGAAACATTTCTATACAGTACGAAGAAAAGAGTAACGCTATCCAGTGCTACTTCCAACGGCTGTAGGAACAGTTTAGTTTGTATAGGTATCACAATGGTCAAAAGAAAGTGCTACACTGTGTTTCAGTAGGTATCGTACCAAACAAGATTTTATAAATTACGTTTCCAGCGCAAAAGTGTTTGCGTCACCTGAATTTCCAATTTGCCAAACTTGTGCATTTCACGCAGATTGTTCCGTTTGAAGTGGCATTCAATAAGAGAAACGTTATTGACCCGCTTTCCGCACAAGACATTACGGCACTGGCGCCTTGCCAACTGACCTCTGACGCTCCATCGCGCCACGCCGCTGCTCACTTACAGCCCGAATTATGAATCACTCTCGTGCTACATGACAGCTGCTAATGATCAATGGATCCAGAGTAATGACTCTAAAATACATTTCGATACCTATCAATTTCTTAAAGAAAACTATTAGCGATTATGACTTTGGCTAGTACTACTCGTAGTTTTTACAGATCCTTCAATTAACATAATTTTTATCATCTTAATAAAATGAAAATAAATATTTAGTTTTTAAAAATTATTCAGTTATTACAATTTACACGACGACGCGCGTGCAATAAATAGTCGCTGCGATAACACGGGAAAAACGCGCGACGTCGCGCGTCGGTGTGCGGTTATTCGCACGTCTCGTCTATGTAACGTACGTGACCATAATCTTGATACTTTATAATGATTTCAAAACATATACATAACCTTTATAGTACAATAACTGTTGTGTCACTCCCTAATCTAACAAAATGAAACCCTTAGTCATTTTAAAAATGAACTACCTACAATAAATTTTATAAATCACTTAATAATCAAAACGTTGAGTCAATACCTAATAAAAGTCAAACAATAGAACAACATAAAACTAATAGATTATCCGTTTAGAAAAGTTCAAACAATCGTGCCTTTCACAACTATTTGTATCAAATATTTGCGCGATTAATTCGACGCGCGTCTGTTCTTATAAATGCATTAAACTGGGCCGAGATGGAGGCGTTTAAACTCTACGCTTGGACCTCACAATTAGGACACAATGCAATAACAAAAGAATATGCTATACACGAATATTGTTCGATAAATGTATAGCGCTATTTTGTATTATATCCGTGTATTGCATTGGAAAATTTCAGATAGTAGGGTTTACTCAGCATTAGTTCACGAGTATTCGTGGAATGATGTGAACGTTCACATTCACTCGTACACCTAAAATCACGCGTGAATGTGCACTGATGTGGAATATATTTATATAATGCGAGTTGGTACACGACACGGGCGACGTCCGAATGGAAATGTAACGTGTGATAACAGTCTTGAAACACAGCTAAGCAAAACCCTCGTCGCCATTTCCTCACCAATTGGTAATTTTGTCTATGGACATGTCTGACTTAAAACGTGAACAATACCCCCGTGTTTAAATGATAATGGGAAATATTTGGATAATCGAAAATTCCATTTAGTTAATAATTTGCCTAATTGTTAATTTTCCTACGAACGACGACGATGTTACAATAATTTGCATTAAGTTCATGTTACTTTAACATCGCCCGTAGATATTGATAATAATGCCGAGCCGCCGATTATGCTAATGTATTCATAAAGTATTTAGATTGCAGAGAAATTATCATTATACATTACACGGTGTTGTTGTTGATGACGGTAGTTAGATGATAAACTAAATTTTAGCATAGGGAACGGGTAATTACATTGTCCTTCAATCATATATATTATTTTACTCGTAAGGAATAGTACAAGACGACATGTACAGATCATTTTCGTTTAAAAGCACGTACAGTAAACAACAATGACTCACCGACTACATGCAATGTCACGAAGAACGAGCGCACGGGCTGCGTGGACACCTGGCACTCGTAGACGCCAGCGTCGCGCTGCTGCGCCCATTTGATCTGCAGTGTCCAGTCGTCTGTTTGCGGCGAGTGCGTGGCCTGGAACCGCTGGTCCGACGTGTACGTATACCCGCCCACCGTCAGTATGTGTAAATCGCGGTGACGAATCCATGACACCTGCGGACAAAAAAACCTTGTAAGTATGTAGGGAAATAAGACGAAATGTATGAGTCATAAACTTGAATATCTTTCTAATTTTTAATGAAGAAAATTGATCGAATTATATTCTCGAAAATAATTTGTAATAGTAGGTGATATATAACCTTTAATTATAGAAGCCGACGGTTAGAAGACCCGTCCGTACTGAATTTTATAATTGGTGCCATTTACATAACTTCCTGGAAGGTAATTGTGATTGACCCCCGACACATTTTATAATGTTCGAATTAATTGGAATATCCAATTAATTAACTAATCGAATATTATGGCATGTAATTGTTCTTTATTGGTATTTCTTATCAGACAAGTATTATAATTGGAACACACAATCCCCTTGGTCGCCAAAGTAAAAAATTTAATTTTCTTCTCATATCAACATTTATTATTTGTGTATTAACTTACTCGTATGTATTTTTTATAATATCATTGTATTTTATAATATCAATGTATTCCCACAGTTTAGTTCGACCGAAACATTTGTTTGTCTCTTAAGAAGTTGGTTTTCTGAAACAGAGAACTTCTGAATTCAAATCTCGCGAACGCAAGAACGATTAGATACAGCGTTTATGATGATAAGAAAAAGATAGTCATTAGGACAATGTACAATTTCTATGTACCAACCCCGTTTTTACTTTTAGCCGATAGATTTACTACATAATCTACATATATACATTATATAAACATTAAACATTTTGCAAATGGAGAGCCAGAGTGTCATTTGAACGTGGCCTCTATAGGCGACGTGCGCGAGGATAAACACAAAAAGCTCTCAGTAAGTAGGCATAGAGCAAAATCCTTTCACGAAGGCCGAACGACGTAGTGCGTCATTAAGCCCTTTTACTGCCCTCGTAAAATTATATTAAACTACTGCCCATTTGCCTAGGGGCTACAGATAACTAGTGCAGTTGTAAAGAACGATATTCAACCGATGTTTTACTGTGTACGGACATAATATTGTATAGTTGGAACCATATAGCTTTCGGGCACACATCGAAAACGATGTGTTTAAATGAGGCATGATTTTTGTTCGCTCATTTCAAACAACCAATTTTAAGCGTTTCGAAATGTTGATTTGTAGTATTTCGAAGGTTAATGCGAGTAAAGGTACTGAGCTATGTACAGAGGTCCGGGTTCGATCCCTGGGACGGGTACTGTTGGGTTTTTTTAACTTATAATTACCAATAATGGCTTGGAGTCTGGGTTTGTGCCGGGTATACGGCAATAGGGTCACCCCCTGTTCTACCTTGAACGTAGACGTAATTGGTGAACTCTTTGTGGATTTCAGGCGTGATGTTTTATAATTACAAGTTACTTCGGATATAAAGGTTTAATATGAGTTTGTCGAAGGTGAGAATGAAAACTGCTTAATTTAAAACCTTCCATCGATCGGTCAGTAACCAAGGAGAAATTAATTAATGGATTTAGAACGAAAATATTAGTGTGTACCTCGATAGGTTCGCTTCTCTCCTATCGAGCGTCCTATTCAAACATTCGAGGATCCTCCACGAAAATTCAATTTTCAAACTCAATGTGAGGAGTACTATATAAATTGTCGCCTTTGAATGTAAAATCACTCCACAGCTCATGAGCCCCCTTCGTGTGGATTCTTGTATTCGCTTTCTAGAATTTTATATTTTTATTTTATAAAATTTTAGTCGAATTTGGTGCCAGAATACATTTGTCCCGTGGTTCAAGTATTCATTGTTCGTTTCGTATAAGACGCGGCTTATTTGTATAAATCAAGTTTTTTTGTATCACCGTGTGGGAGCCAATTACATTTGTTTCTTGATATTATTATTATTACTATTACTTTGGTTTATACTGCATTCGTGGGTTTTGTATTTTAATTGACTAGTGTCTATGTTCCAAGACGTTAGCATAACTTTATAATATTATATTCGTTTATAATTTTGGCATTTTTGATTACAGCTTACCAATGTTATTTAGCGTAGACTAATAATATTTTAAGATAGCTATTATAATATAGCAACCAAATAAGGAGAATCACAAAATTTTTATGCTTTTAGCGCTCAAGGACACGACCTGATTTGCACAATTTAACGAAAGGTTTATGCAAAAAAAAATATACACGCTCTGACAGCTACACGAAGTTCTTTAAAGAAATCAAATTATATAGATTTTCTTATTGGAATCGCGACCGTTACATAAATACCGCGGAGTTAGGAGATGTACGCGACATTCGTGGAAGGGTTGTCGTGGGCTCGCGGCGGATAAGGGCGGATTTACAGGGATCACTTCACTCTCAATGTAGTCTTTATGATTTGGCTGTTAAAATAGCAGAATAGCTGCGGTCGAGAATATAAGATTATGGAACCTTAAACCCAGTTTGTATTTTCACGTTTCGACGATGGTAAACTTTCTGAAAGTTTGTGTTATGGTCTTGTAAAATTTTATAGTAGTTTCTCGACATGCTCCAGTTTCCGTGTAAATTAATTTGAATACAGAATCAGTTCAAATGAACTGTAATTACATTAACGCATGTCAATTTAATCGAACCTCTTGACCACTCTTTATCAGCTTTAAGATATTCTGCAGAATGTTAAAAAATCGTCCTAACTGATGCACTGTTGAAATATGTACATAGAATTGCTTATTGTTCTTGATAATTTTTTTACATTCAGTCAATGTATTCATAACTTCAAAATAATTTTAGTTAGCCGTCTTTAATACGAATTTAAATAAATTGATATTAGTATAAAGATCATATAGAATAGAACAAAACAAAACGGAATATAATATTTTATAGTAACGCTAATTTTCTGCTACAACAGTTATTTTTAATTGACGTGTAGTGAAACGCTTCTTTACAAAATTATCTGGCGTCGATATCGTAATTTTAATATGTATGTAGTTGGTATTTGATTCAATTTTCAGTATGTAATGCACTTGTAACTATCTTTATATACTAGTGGTATAAACGCTTACTCAACTGTGTTGCAATCTGTTGCAAACAATTTAAAGTTGGATCGGATGTCCTTCAGTTGTGAAGGCAAGTATAAACACAGCTGAATACAGCGGTAATTGGACTATACCTAGATTTCGAGTAATTCTGTTAATTATTCAAATAAATGAGGAGTATAAAGATAAACTGTAGAATACGCGTAATAATTAAGCTCCTTGGGATCTACTAAGTCCAAGTATCTCATAGTATCGGGTAGGTACTTGCTGTAAAAAATTCAATCTGCCTTCATAATAAAGATTTTAACATTATTACATTACGTAAGTGCAAATGTAGCGATATAAAAATATTATTTTATGACAGGTTATTGATGCCGGAATTTAGGGTGTAGGTAAAAGGCGTCTTAGACTTGGTGTTGGTAAATAGCGGTATGTCGCGGTCTGTCTACGTATAGCTATATGCCCTGGCCACCTATGCGTAGCAGAATATGCGGTGCGAAAAGCTGCACTCTGTGATTCCTTTAAATTGCTTTGATAATACATAACGTCGTAGCATCACCTCTGTAATGCCGGAAGAGATGAGCAAAGGAGTGTAGTACACTCCCACGCTTCACTAAGTACGTCTAAGTCCCTCTATCGAATCAGTGGTGTTCCCATTGCGATTCACGGAACAAATATTTAGACTTCGAGCTACTAGTAAAAATTTCAAGTTAGAAAATCCAATAATACCCGACCCGGATTTCGAATCTAGGATCTTTAGTCCTCTATCTCAGGACCAGTAGTCGCGCTTGCAACGACTCGATCGACGAATCTTGACACTTTTACTCGTAAACATGGAGCCATGTTTAAATAACAAATGTAATACTACATATTTATACAGATAGTAATTAATTTACAATAGAATGTAAATATTAGAGAATTTCTCGAAAATGGTTCTTCAGGTAGTATGCTTTTACAATTTATGAGATTTCCATAATTTTATCATTTTCTGCACAAGCTTTCTATTATAATAAGCGTATTATGAAACTGTTCCGGAGAACTGTTTGCAATCGAAGTTTGTAACAATATTGTGTTCGAGTTGAAATTTCCCGGGTTGTATTAAAAAGTTATCAGATTTAATAACTTGTTAATACAAACATTAGTTACGAATACAAAGGGCGATTAACATGATTATAAAGTAATATGGAACAACGCCTGAAGCGATCGAAGCCCGTCCACGATGTGGCTTGAGAACGTTCAGTCAAGTAATGGGACATACCATACCATACCATACGGCTATACTCGTAATCACTAACAATTGCAAATACTAAAAAAAAATCACATCACAAGGAGCTCGTAAGCAGTCGATCTCGGATTACCATCGGAAGGTCTCTGTACCTTGTCAAGCATACATTCAGGGAAGTTACCAATTTCGGACAATACAGAAGTTGTTAATAATCCATATTGCCATAATTAGCGTTCTGTTCATTATTGATTTGTTATTTCACTGCATTGGAATTTGTTCTGATTGCCCACAATCTACAATAACGATAGCAACCGGTTACAAGCTAGGGCAATTGCGTCAGAAGAAGGGCTCTGTCAGTGGTAGCGCGAACACATCCGCAATAAAGCATGCAGCACGCCACGAGTTATAGTGAGATTGATTGTGCGCGATTCAATATATTACCCGATTTACAAGAATAAAAGAATACGCAATAGATACAAATCATTTTACATCAAACATTTTATGCCGTTGTACACTTCCTCTATGGGACGAAAGGGAATACAATAAAGTCCTCGAGTTACGCGCTCCGTCGAGCCGAAGGCCCACTGAGCTTTGAGCGGATCGCGACACTCTGTGTATTTTCTAGTTTTCTTCCTTTTTGCTATCAATAAAACTTCTCAGAAGAAAATTCGCCGCCATTCGATATTCAAAAATACTCTATTGAAACGTAAAGGCTAAGGATTTTGCTGAATTTTTCAATGTGTCTAATCCATAAACTTTTCGAGTGGTTTACTACAAAAAATTGAAATAAAACAGTAAGTTTGTGTAATAGACATATATAATACATATATCTCTCGTATTTCCGGAGGTTGCACATTGTTATGCATAAAATGTTAGCGGGATAGCCATCCGGAAAAAATATACGTGAGTTAAGCCGGATTACAGTATCAAATAGAAGTAGTTTTGCTACAGTATGACACTACTAAGTATGACAGTGGAAGTAGTGGCACTGGCACTGGTGGCAATGGCACTGGTGGTATTGGCACTGGTGGTACTGGCACTGATGGAACTGGCACTGGTGGCCCTGGTACTAATGATATTGGCACTAGTGACACTGTCACTGGTGGTACTGGCAGTGGTGGCACTGTCACTGGTGGTACTGGCAGTGGTGGTACTGGCAGTGGTGGCACTGGCAGTGGTGGCACTGGCAGTGGTGGCACTGGCAGTGGTGGCACTGGCAGTGGTGGCACTGGCACCGATGAACGTGATAACAATGGTACTGGCACCGATGGCACTGGCACTTGAGTCATTGGCAATGATGTAGTAACAGGTACTCTAGAATAATTTTTGAGTCTCTTCAACGACTAACGAATTTATTTACTTAGTTTAAAAAGTAAAACGCACATGTAGCAGTTTACTAACGCGCATTGGAGCAACTAACGGTCGCTCGAGAAAAGTAATCAGTTTTATTTCTATCATTTCATTTGCACTAATATCTGTATAATATACAGTTTCATCAGAAAATTATCCCAATAAGGAAAACAATTTTAGTGCGCAAAAGAGGAAAACATACGGAAAATTGTAAAGTAACGAAACGTTATAGTATATTGGCATAGCTTAATGTAACGTTGAGAAAATAAGAAAATATAGAAAAGACATAAAAAAGTTACCAAGAAACATAAACATGGGATTAAGTAAAACTATATTGTGTGTTATGTATTTAGAGTCAGGGTGTCGCAGGCAGATTACGGAAGGAGATATTAATGAGACGTAATAGATATTCTTAATGGATTAGATCGGCAATATAATATTATCTTCTACACACAAAAATATAGTTTTACAGTGTTAGTGGTTGAACTCCGAAAGGGCTTAACCGATTTTTATGAATATTTTTTTTGTTTTTTTGGTAAGTCTGAGGTAAGTCGCAGCTTATTTTTTATACCCTTAGTGATATGGGTGGCCCTTACAACAACAAAAAAATCCTTTTTTTAAGAAATCTTTTTTTTACTTATTTTAGATTTGGCGTCTAAAGTAACACATGACCCTAAATTTTTACCTTCTTACCTGTGGACATGACAGAAGAGGCACGAATCGATAAATATGTTATTGAATTATATAGGTATTGCTTATTTCTGATCTTTCATGTAGGAGCATGTATGTATGCTCACAAATATTTTTGTTTTTAGTTAGCGTTAATTAGATCTGACTTTGTACCACTTAACAACCTTTGCATACAAAAATCACAGGTGTCACAATATAATGGGTGTGACATTGCATTCCATTCAAGCTGTAAAAGATTTTGGTGAGTTGCCAAACTTATCAAACGGGGTCTTGCACTATTTTGGTTGAACACTGCTCCTTCTATGTCTATAATTTTTCTTTGCGTGCTATTCAAAATATATCCGATAGTAATCTGCCAGTAAAGTAACTTAGCGTCACTGCTTAAGGCTGTACTGTTCTGGTCTTCCCTGTCTACGATAATTATTGGATTTGTTCAGTTAACAAGTTGGCACGTGAGAATTGATCACAGTATTGTCCTGTGGAAGCTCAAAAAAACGAATCCACTATAATTCTATCAAACAAATAGCATCAACTTTTTTAGTGAATATCTTTGTTTCCGAGGAGCTAATTAATATTTATACATTCACCTCAATTATAATGGTTTCTGTTTGTACTCTTACTTGATGTTCTGTAATTTCGTCTCATCAGCCTTCGATATCATAATAAGAATTGAGCAATTACAAAACACAAAAGAATAATTGGATTAATTGGTCTACCACAATATGATGATAAAGAGCGAATTGGGCTGTCACAAGAAAATACACGTTTAATTCACAACATAGCAATAGATAAAAGCCATATAGATTTGAAGTGCTTCTAATAAATTTATAAGTAGCGAATGCAGGTCACGCTTGGCCGTGTCAGTGGCGCGAACAACGGAAATCGAAACATAACAGGGTAATGGCGTATAATGGTGAGTTATTGTGGCTCCGTTCCGCATCCCGCCCCGCCGCGCCCCAACCCCTCAGCGCAGTATACGACTTCATCGAATCATGTCCTCTCGCGACACGGTTTGCTTACTGTGTTTGATGTCATAGTATCAATCGTTCTTAGGTCTCGCCGATCATAGCTTAGTGATCCCTCGCCGTATTGCCAACCATTAATAAATAAGATATTTTTGTAACATTGTCAATTTATTCTGAAAATGAAGTAGGTAGGTATGGTAATAACTTTTATATAAAAGTGAAACATAAAATGTCATATACATTTTCGTTTACTATTTTTGTGTTTATATAAATAAATAAAACAATTCTTACTCAGAGTGAGAGTATTACACCGAGCGTATCAATGTATTGATTTTTAAATTTATCGTTTTTTTACCTGATTCTCAATAGTTCACCATAATTGGCAGACTTACGAATTTTGGTTTTCTATTATACTCAAAATATGGAAATAGATATCAAATATTTAGACATAATTTTTTTTAATATAAATTTGATTATTTGAATCACCCATTATGAATATATTTATTAATAATATAATTCAATCTATCCTTATATATAATTTCTAATATAACACAAGTTTCTGGGTCCAAATTTTCAGTTAAACAGAGAATTCATTTCAAAATCATGAACATTGGCTGATAGTTTCCTATTTCCAACTTTATTATAATCAACTCAATCGTTTGCGTTACGATTCACCAAAAAGAACAGTTAATGAAACATCTAAAAAAAATCGTATAATTTTAGCGATACATTTTAACAATCCAATTGAGTTTAATATTTTATATCAAATTTCCAATTACTGTGTTTTGAAAGTCGCTGTGGTTTTATTGGAATGGAATTAAAATAACGAGCGCCATCATATTTGTTAACATCCTAATTATATTAATGGCCGCTCATGAAGGTGATCAGAATTTTCCAGCTGTTAGGATTTGCATCATTAAAATAAATATGCACAAATATAACTAATTAAAAATAATGATCCAATAATATTTTCAGTAGAAAATAAATATATATTGAAAACAATTATTACCAGATACTGGCTGATGGTGGAGTCAGAAATCTCCGAAACCGTAGCGCGTGTATGAAGAAAGATGAATGTAGAAGAAGCGCTATAGTGATATTTGACACACGGTGCTCTCTGCTTACCCCGTGTTAGACCAGGCGTAAAGATATGTGCGCTCCATGGCACTGTATGGAGCGCCCGTGTGGGTCGACGCCCTGTCGAGGACGAACAGGGCGCAGCTCCGCCGCCCGCAGCGCATTATGGCGACGCGGGCGGTGAGGGGCTACCGCACGGTCAGCCACGAGGCGGCGTGCGTCCTGGCCGGGTCGCCTCCGTGGGACCTAGAGGCGGAGGTCCTGGCGGAGGTGTACGCCCGGAAGGTGGAAGCCCGGGGTGCAGGTTTTCACCCGGCCCCCCAACAAGTGCACGCCTGGCGACGCGAGGCGCGAGCGGTCCTCCTCCAGAAATGGAGGAGCCGCCTCGAAGCACCGACGGCGGGTTTCGCGACGGTG
>DWFO01001466.1:0-15810 GCA_018246595.1 Mimoniades nurscia nurscia | reverse complement strand
GCCCGAGACCTTTCCAACAAATGCAAAACCGTGGAAATCGGTTCGTGCGTTCTGGAGTTATAGCGTCAGGAAGGAAAACCCGATTTATTTTTTTATTATAGATAATAATTTCATTGAAATACGGTTTTTCTGAGTATTAAGTTTATTACAAAAATAAAAAGTTACATCACGCCTGTTAACTCCGAAGAGAGTGGCAGAAGATTGTAGTACATTCCCACATTTCACCAGTGACGGTTACGTCCCACTATGGAATAGGTGGTGAGCCTATTGCCATACACCGGACACATATCCAGACTACGAACGACAATTATAAATTTCTACTACAAAGTGTAAGTCAAAAAATCCTATAGTATCCGACCTGGAGATTGAACCCAGAACCTCTCGATTGCCAGTTGCGCTTGCAGGCACGCGAGCAACAATGCGGTCGTATAAACAATACTATAATTTCCATGCATGTCGATGTAACGGATGTTCATAAGAGTGTGATCATGTGAACATCGCTGAGATAGAATTTATGGCTTCCGCAGACAAATGGTCATACAGAACTCTTGTTTAAATGGATTCCATTACCATTCAATGTGAATCCGATTTCATATCCTTGTGAAAGACCAAAGGTTCACGTATTTTCAGGTCCCCGTGATTTACGGTGCGATTGTGGAGGGCGTAGCCACATGCCTGTGCCGCTTAGCCTCGAAGTCACTCGGGGATTTGAACCCGCGCTTCGCGACAGCCATCGACTCGTTCATCGGCACCTCCCTCGTCGTGGCAGGTGAGATATACATTCAATTTAAATTCCAATTTCAAATGCTTTTCTTACCGCACTTTTTAACATTAACCATAAGTACTTTACTCACTATACCAAGTACGGGGAGAGGGGGTGGAATTGGTGGATGACAATATGGTTTAAATTATGTTTGTTGATTTTAATATCGGGACGTAGCGTCAGGTTGTTACGAGGTAGGCAGAGAGCACCACATGCCAAACTCTGCCACTCACACACTCCACATCACTCTCTTTATACACATTTAAACGAATATTCAGCGTCTCATATGGTATAATATGTGTATGTACATAATTAACATCACTGATTCATGTGTTTGTCACTCGTACCTATGTTTAATTTGTGCAAGGGAGCTTAATATACTTGAATACACTTGAAGTCCAGTCCGGACGCACGGCGACCTAACATCCGGATCACGCAGCTGTTCCGCTAATTGAAGAGAAACGATTTTCTTCGTTCTCGACTCGCACGGCCAAGGAGCGCAAAACCCTGCCTGTGTCAGTGTGCCTCGAAAATTATACTTAGGGGTTTAAGAAATCCGTAAATAGGTCACACCTTGGCTTTCAATAGGCGAAATTGTGCCCAAGTACTAGTCTATACTAAATAAAAATGTATCACTCTGTTATATAATGTATATGTCAATATTATACAATTATCTTTGTATTGTTATTTGCTATAATTTGAAGCAGATTTTTTTTATTACAATTTATTTTAAGACGATTGCAATGCAGAATGATATCGAGATCTTTAAAAAGGAGAACACTTTTGAGCATTTTATATAAGAATTTCATGAAAATCAAATTTTAACTTTAAATTGATTTTTATCTCACTATTGAATTACTCCTCCCCCCACTCTATATGTTAGTAAAGCACAAGACGTTGCTTTCAAACAGTGACGCTTTACCATGTTTTGCCAATTTGACTAACATTATATAAATAACCTATTAATATATATGATCCGCATACATACTCGTAAATACCTAAAATTGGTAGATACATACAAATATTTACATAACTTAATTATTATTACTACTAGTCCAGCAATTATTACAATTCTACTATAATTTACAACATTTTATGTTTGAATGTCGTCCAGGTTTTGATGTCAAAGAGAATAAGTCTACAAATCTATTCTAGTCACTCTTCGACCACAGAATTTCACGGGCTTGTCGAAGACAATGAGTGAATTTTTTATTTTATTTAATTCGCTTATAACTTCGTAAGACATATTATATTAAAGTATAATTTTCTTTTACTCCTTCTCTGTACCTAATCCCAGAATAACATGACTCAGGGCGCACAGTTTTAGAAGTACCTACCTATACGAAGGTATACAAAGATTTACATTCAAATATATTTTGTTTTTATTATTTATTGTCATTATCATCAGCCTGTGAAAGTCTACTGCCGAACATAGGCCTCCTGTGAGAAGTTTTTGCCCATAATCCCGCTCTGGGACATGTGGACGGGATCCGGTTGGCATTGGGTCGGGGCATGATTCTTTCTCTGACCTACACGGACAATAATATTATTGTTATCTATATTAAAAAGCAATTATTACAAGAATTAAAATATGCTTATTTTTTTCCTCCACCCTGCTTCTTTGGGAATTCATAGCGTGACATAAGATTTTTTTTTTATTAATCCAATAAGGTAATTTTCTCTACATTTAATTATACCTATGTAACGTCATTGGTTTCAATAGACCAATGACGCGAGACGTTGTATTGAAGAACAGCTCAGTGCTAACTGTATCATTATTCACGGCGCAAGATAGTGCAAACGCCAAGTCTAACCGACATTTACACGAGCTTAAACATTTAATATATGCTTTTAAATTTAAAAATGGAGCCCTCACGAAACACGCACACATAATAACCGGAAGTAACTCCAAACCGACTATTCTCACTCGGATTCACTGTTCCAGGGGTCCTCAATAGGCATACAGTATTCGTCTACCGCTATCAAGACAATAGTGCCAATGACCTAAGCGTGTCCATCTTTTGCAAAGTCCATTTAGGAAAAGGTACATCTATGAACCTACTAAATGTCTACTAACGCTTCACATTTCACCTCATTGGACATTTCTTATAAGTGCATTTTATACGTAAACCGATTTCAAAACGATTATTGATACAATTTAATTACTTTTACTAGAATATTCTGAATAGTTTACCTACGAAATGTACGAGAATAATTGCATAATAGTCTTATGTACATATGATACATTTATTAAAAATAAAGATTTCACAGAAAGCGTCAAACCACCGAGAATTGTTATCTCTTGGTATTCTAAGTTTTTGGAAACGGTTTATTACATGATACGATATTTTTGGTCCACTATCATACGAACGCAATTGTAAATACATTAACGCTTGAGACAGATTTTCTTGACCGTTAATAAAAAAAAACATATTCAATATCTTGCTTTTGAATAAGTATTCTATGCTTTGTCTATGCCAATCTATGTATGTGCAATTTATTATATAATTGAAATGGACAGATGCCGATCGAAAATGGTATCGAACTTTTGATTATAAAAATACTTCAAATTATTGCATCTCGTGTTTAAATATAAAAGTTATACAAATAATAAAATAATTAAAAGAAATAAATAATGATTTAATGGTTATTGAAAAAACTACTAATTTTTTAATTTAGATTTTCTAGTAGTGGCTCGGAGTTTGGATATGTGCCCGGTGTATGGCAATAGGGTCACCTTACCACCTATTCCATAGTGGGACGTAAAAACATAACTGGTGGAACGTAGGAATGTTCTACATTCCTCTGCCCATCTCTTTGGGGGTAACAGGCGTGATGTTACGTTTGAAAAAACACATGTACTGTTAAATACAAATATAAGAAAAAAAGCTTTAAAGTACAGGCGGTAAAGTTGAGGGTATTTAAAAATTTCAGAAAGAAAAAAAAAATACTTCATGTTGATGGATTTTCGGATTACTTTCTGTCATAAATTTCACAGTCGAAATATAAAGAAAATATATGAGTCACTGAAATAACAATAAGGAAGTTACTCCTTCTCTAACTGTTAAGTTACAGTTATATGGAGAATGTAGACAGAACCCACGTCATATCTATAAGTCCAAATACCATAAATCATTCTTACCTGTCTCATATTGCACGCACATTTTCATTTATATGTAAATGGAGTTGTAGTTAGCTGCATTCATTACTGTTAGCTTTGTGCTTCATTTTAGGTTTAATTTGTTTACATTGAACCGAGATTTCGTTAAAATTAAGCCGATACTTAATGTACACGATGGCAATTCTTTAATTATTCATCCAACTGCGCGATGATAAACTGATTTTGTCATTGAGCAACGAGTCCCAACATTGAAGGAAAGAATTATACTGTATTAAGTCGTAGTAGCAGGTTTTATCGGTCATTACGTCCAAAATAAAATTGAATAACTGTTTTTCCGAAAACAAAAACAATACATGGGCTTGGGTTCTTAGGCGTTTACTCAACATTGCCTGTAATATAATATATTTGACAATAATAATATTTAACGATCCGGGATCCGCTGAATAATTAGCACGTTAAATGGGCTTAAGCCTAACATTCATTTAAAGATTTCCTTCATTATTTTATTTTAATGCTTAGCTGGATTTACACTGGTGTTCGTAAAACATAAAACAATTTTAATTTTGCTTTGACATAAAAAAAGTAATAATTCTTTACGGCGCCCCCAAATGCTGTCTATTTTCACCCGAACAATTCAAGTGATTTCGTTGGAGAACATAAAATTCTTTATGATTATATTTTCATAAAACAAAAGCCTTATGCCCTTAGAAATTCTCAACAATAAGCTGTGGGACTTTAATCTTTTCAAAGTGGGTTAAAAAGTTAAAAAATTGAAAAAGTACGTCGTTGTTGTTTCATTATGACTCTCTATTTTAATTAAGCATAGTTTCACTTTTAACTGGGAAATAGTGCTTTTCGCCGCGAAATAGAGAAAAATGGGGCTGCAATGTACACCGTGGACAATTATTGCGTAAGAGTTTATGGTTTCCAGTTCTATGAGCGTTAAAAGTGTTGGAAAGTATTTTTTGTATTACAATATATTTTTAATTAGCCTCCATGTTTAATATGAGTCTGCAAAATGTTCAGTTGAAAATGTTAAACCAGCTGTTCGAATTTTAAAAATTTTGTAGTCCTTTTTGTAATACATAGTTTGAATGCCAGTTAAAATTGTACTTGAATTTACAGTTCGAAATATGACCGATAGAAAAAAATGTCAATAAACTTCAGTGAGATCGCCATATACAGCATAATTTTTAACACATCTATTGAATATTTATACTTTACAAAAATAGAATTAACGTTCATCATGACCATTATTAAAAGAAGCAGTGAAGAAATATTTTAAAAAATTATGAAAAAAACCTAGACTTTTCTATGGTATTGAAGACAGATTAGAAAAAATTATGAAAAAACTCTTTTGTCATTGATATAATCTAAGCGCAATGAAATGAATGGAAAATGTAATAAACGAGGACAAATTGAATAAAAACTATCTAGTAATTGTAATAAAGCTGTCATTTCAGTAGATATCTAATTTAATCCTATTTATATCACCATTTTTATCAACATTTTTTAATAATGAGTTTCTCTTACGGAATTTGTCCTTCAAATCCTCAAATCTGTTCCAGCCTTCGACTATTCAGGTGGATACTTCAACCCAGTTCTGGCCACGTCACTGAAGGCAGGCTGTGAAGGCCACACCATGATGGAGCACGCCATGGTCTACTGGATTGGAGCAACAGCTGGATCGATCCTGTCAGTCTACCTCTATAAACTGCCATCTATCCAGAAGTATGTTAGTGGTACCACAGAAGTCAATGGAGATAGTATTTGGGCAGGAAAAGAAGATTAAATAATACAAAAAAAAATATTACTTTGTACCTTGTTCTTACTGTTAATTCTCAAATATCCTATTTTTATTATCATTGTTATTTTATTGGATACTTTTTTTAGAAGTTGAGGCGGCTTACTGAATTTTGTAAGTCCTCCTACTAAACATAATGACGATGTGATATTAAGTAAATGGCCCGAAAAAACTTGGATCCTCAAGTTCCTCGCTCGCCTCGCACAACACCAACGAAGTGGAAATATTTGCATAATGTCTTTTTACTGAATTTAATGTGAATAAGGATGCCACCATATCAGATGTTGCTCGAATATAAATTGAATTAATTAGCCTATTACTTACATCAAGCGCGTGGGTGTCGCTGCATCCTTACATCTCATCGATTTTAGTAATAATTAGAAAAAAATATGTATATAACGCTTATTTATTTTTTGAACGACACATCTTCATATACTGCCCTAAAGTGTTTCTAGTCAATGTTATTTTTATTTATCTCAAAGTATTATTTACTATTTACCTTTTTTTACTGTTATTAATTTTTTTATTTTATTTGTTGTATTGTTACTGGCCGTTATACGAAAGTCATGTGTATCGTGTTTATGAATAGATAATAGTGACTTATTTATATTCCGCACCTGTTCAGGTCATGTTATAATAAATGTTGTTTGTATAATTGAGTTTTATTTGATTATATACTTCCAAAACGATCCGTATCGCTGTACTAACTTACAAACAGGACATTTGAATGATTTTAAGAACGTCATATTCGGTGTTTGCAAGTAGGTATCCCTATAATAACTACATACATCAGCAGTCGACTACAATTTTATGGCGATAATAAATATTAAAAAATTTCAATATTTAATCCAAAACGTCTCTTTTAAGCGTTACGTTCTTTATTTATGTTTTATTTTATTTTATTATAAAACAAAAAACATTTTATTACCAAAGTAATAAGTCACTTCATCGGCTGTTAAATCTTAGGCCAAATAACTTATTGTTTAAGCAACGTAATCTTTCTACATTTTATGAAATGAGCTCACATAAACTAGATTATAATTAACATAGTTAAAAGAATTCAGACCGAGTGTCGCTTCGGTTGAGTGGTTGTAAGCGCTGATCAAGAAGTTATGGACTCAATTCCCGGGGCGTTTACTACTGGAATTTCTAACTTTGATTTTCTAGTCGACATATTTAGTAGTGGCTCGTAGTCTGGATTTGTGTCCGGTGTATGGCTATAGGTTCAGCACATATTCCACGGTATGACGTAGCAGAGCTGGTGAGACGTGGGATTGTACTACACTCCTCTGCATACCTGTTCGAGGTTTACAGGCGTGATGTTAGATTTTTTAATGCATCCAACAGAAACTATGTAATTAAAAGTCGTTGCATCCGTTCTGATTTAAGTGTAAGCAAACATCCAACAGTTCATCAGCAGGACATCATCAAGATCAAGAAGAAAATCATTACCTACATTTTTTTATATGCACAAAATATGAACAGTAATATATTATATACATATATTCGTATTACATAGATCCATGGACAATTCAACATGAGTGTTTATTATCATCATCTATATGCCGCTTTTGTCCACTGCCGGACATACTCGTATGTAGCCCTCCTTCAGTGAGCGACATATCTGTCTTCATACTCGTGTATAAACACATATATTTTAAAGCTCAATATAATTAATGGCACTGTAATATCAGAAATTCGCCCTTCATTTGAATAACCTAGTCACGTGTCAGTCAGCCACTGTTTAAAAGTCTAGACATTTTGCTCCGCGAGACGCAAAAGATTACATTTTTATCTAATTAACTTTTTTTATGCCTCACTTTTATCGGAGAGTTCATTAATGTGTAATTTTATACGAGGTCGAGACAAAATCAACTTCAACAGAATTTAAATTAACTTAATAGCGAAGTGAGTTCTAGCGTTGCGCAATGTTTCTTTAACGGAGGAAATTTCAAAAGAGGATGTTAAAAATTCCGGCGCAACGATGCAAGGACCAAGGAGGGTTTTCTTATGAGTACAGAAAGATAATAATGAGGGACCAATGTCAATGAAGGAACTCACGGTTATTTATACGCTGATTTATTTATTGCTGAATTTTACGTTAAACCACTTAACATAACGCCTGTAATCCCCTAAGTGGTAGACAGAGGAGTGAAGTACACTGTCACGTTACACTAGTTTTTGACTTGTACGTATCTTTAAGATTTTATCGTTTACGCGCGTATATTTAGAAATAATACCTTCGTAAATCAATCTTACACATGTTCAAGGTTAAACAAGTTGTCCAGCCTCTTGGTCCGGTGGTTTAAAATTTGTTCCAGCCAATTAATATTGTGATCTAGTGATTAATAATACGGTCCTGTCAACATGGCGCAAGCTCTGCTCGGTCTACGTTGAAATGGAGTCACATGAGTTATATCAAGATTATCATTATTATTGCTTCAGCTCTTCTCACTCTAAAAGGAAATTCGTGTCCACCATTGGGTTGGATTACACACCAACTATACAAGGGTTGATACAGATTGTCATTATTGCCCTTATATAGTTAACCCAAAAATAATTACACTTTAATTTTACCAAAAAGCCTCAACTTGTTCGCGTAAAAGCCTTCGGCTGTATGATTCTTAGAAATACATCATTTTACTTTTATCATACCCATTTTAAACTAACGGCATAAGATTATTAACAGAACAAGCCAATAGATTCCATAGACGATGATATATCAGAAAGACCTCTGTTGTGCTCTCTGCCTACACCGCGAGGGACCTGGCGTGAAGGTACGTATTTTTATGTACCCTTATTTATATAAATATGATTCATGTAAAAACTATTTATTATAAAGTTGCACTATTGCATGGGATGTAAATCTTAGCAGGTGAGACGTAGGAAGTACCTACTACTCGCACACTGTTCTGTTACCCCTTTGAGGAAATTTAAGCGTGATATTGTTTTTATAATTCATTGGAATTAGTGGATTCTAATAACGATGTATATTTATCTCCTTTTATACATATATTCTATATATCTACCCCCATATTTTTACAATACTAATTTAATGGTAGATTGGAATACTTTAATGGCTGAATAAAAATGAGAACGAATAAAAACGAATAGGACAGAAAAGACTGAATAAAATGAGAACGAATGGAAAACGAATCAAACGTTGAAACAAGATATTAGGGTACAGAATTGATTAGGACGTTATTAGGGCATAAGTTCATAACGTCCATGTCTAATGTTTTAACATTAGATATTAGCAGGCAGTTTTATTAAAACATGTATTATATACTTTATTATTTCAAGATAAAATCTCATTTTGAAGATCTTACAACACAATCAAGTAATACATATGATTGACGTACCACTATTGGTATATTTACTTAACTTATTTACATGTTATGTATAACATTTTAGGCATGTGTATTTTTGTATAGGTATAATAATATTCAAGACTTAGAGCTAATGACGAAATATTTTTATTATTGCGCAGATGGAAGAAAAATGAGTTTAAAATGTACGAAAGAATTTAATATAGATGTATTATATTTGTATGATTAGTATTGCATATAGTAGTTGTATATAGTATTAGTATTGTATATAGTAGTGTGTCTACAAAATACGTATGTCAGGAAATTCTATCGTTTATTTATTCTATGGGGTTAATTGTATTTAAACAAACTGTAACTGACGGTATTTTAGTCATTTGCTCGTTCTGTTCAGGAAATATGCTGTTACAGTTAAAGAATCTTATTATTTTTTTATATACAATTAACTCTGTAATAACCAAATATTTAAGTATACCAAATAGTTCTTGCAACAGTGACATAAGTGCGATATTTTCGTGTATAGTGGATGTGATAGAAAAGAATAATTTCTATAAACCAACGCTAGCCGTTCACGAAGTTAATAAACGCAGCAACGTTACGTACAACTGTATCACAACGAACATAATATATCTTGCTGTTAAACATGGAATCCCGATCGTATTACTACCCAACGTTGCCTACAATACTGAGAGTACTAGTGAAATTTACGATGGGAATATGATAAAAATAATTTACATTGAAAATTGTAGCGATTTGATTGGTGTTACAAATTTTAGTATAGATAAAAATAATAAATCTCTGATTGTAATCCATGATAATGTACTTTCTCATTGCAAAGATACCTTAATTGAAACAGCAAAGGATGTCGCAGCATATGACGTTGCGTTTATTTATAAAGCCAAAGATGTAAAAGCACAAAACACTATTGAATTCTCAACATGCATTCCAATACTAGATTCGGATACTTGCAAAAGTAACACTAACGTAAATCTAAGCCAGATATGTTCTTGTACAAATGGCTCAGTTGGTGATGAAGGGAACATAAATATTTTTCCAAACAAGAAACCTGTGGACTGGATGAAATGTCCGCTAAATGTCGGAATAGGTTCGCTATATCCGTATGTAAAATCTTCCAATCAGACGTTACAGAATATGGATCCTTTAGACACCGTAGATGGTTCTGACGTGGAAATTATAAAGATAGTTGCGGACTATTTCAATGTTTCATTAAACCTGTTTCATGTTAGAATCGTACCGGAAAATATTCTCATAGACTTGTCATTTATGCCGTTTATTCTCAATGGATCATTGGAAGTGTGCGTCGGGGGGCTTTACAGAGTTTTTGGTGATAAATTGGCATATTCGGGAATTTATTCTAGGCAAACTGTTATATGGGTGTACACGGTTGAAAGAAATAAAGAATCATGGTTGAAGTTCAGGAAGAATGCAGATAGCTTGTGTATATTTATTATGTTCTATCTATTATATTCCATAATATGGTATTTATTTTCTCAATTTGACAAACACGCGGTATCATTTACGAACACTCTATTTTATAGCATGGGAGCACTTGTGGGAGCTACCTCCCTAGACGCTGCAAGAACATTAAAACAGAAGATCCTAAACCTGTTCTATTTGGTACTTTGCTTGCATTTGTCGGCTTACGTTAGTATCCAGATGTATTCCACGTTAACAATCCAAGGGCCCCCGCATACATATGAAGATACGGTAGAATTATCTGAATCAGGAAGACATCTCTTTTTGAAAAGCAGAGCGAAATATTTCGTCGAAGACGACAAGTACGTTGCATTTGCAAACACTTCGGGTAACTGCAACAATTTCTTACATTGCGTGAAAAAAATATTGGAAAACAATGGAGTCACCTTACTTATTGATGGTATATTGCCAATAGTACAAATGAAAACAGCTGTGAATGACGAGGCCAACATTTTAAGAGCAAAAGAACCGATACTATTTGTGTATCATGAAATGCTAATCAGAAATGAAAGTTATCTTGTTGGTAGTTTTGAGAAGGTTATAGAAAGGTTATTTGAAGCGGGAATTTGTCAGAGATTGTACGAGGAGTCTATTGGAATATTGCTTTTGGACAAAGCTCGTTATGTTAACCAGAACATGTTAATGAACAGTTATAGTTGTGAAGTTGGTTGTAAAATAACATTCGCACAATGCGTGGGCATATTTTACATTTGGATTCTGGGATGCGTCGTATCTTCTTTTACTTTTTGTATCGAAATTCTTATAAATAGGAAAAGACAATGAGATTAATATATATACGAAAGCTTGCAGCTTTTAGATTGTAATATTCTATAAAGACATAAATTGTGTAAAAATGCGTTGACATATAAATAGGTATGTATGTAAATTGAAATATCATATTTATGTATAAAACTACTTTATCACAATCAACAAGGAAAATGAAGGTTTAGATGTACGTAACACTAAAGACGCGTAACCCTTCATTTAGAACACTGCACCGTGTATTAAGCTATATTTATTAAAGTGAAACCTCAATTATTACTAATACATTCACTGTTAAGTAAATAATTGTATGAGCTACGAGTACGACCAGCGTTATCTAGTGTGTAAAGCATACACTTGTTTTTTTAAATAAAAGTTTGTTGATAATACACTGCTTTTTTATTAATAATCGTCAAGTTTTCAACAAAGCCAATCAGGAATCTTGTTAGTATTACGCATAACTTCTGTTAAGAAAGAAATAAAAATATTTCATACTTACTTTTTTATTACGCTTCAAATTTGGCAAGAATTTTTTACTCCGGATTAAGTTTAATGAGGGATTCCACTCCATTTGTTGGCGGCAAGTATTTCGGTTAATTAAAAAGTTGCAAAGTTTTATGGTTCTACTCTCCTTGTACTTTTTCAAATTACCTCAAACTTCCAACATGTGGAGCTTAAATTGTTGAAATATTTATGCCGAAATTAAACTTTATTTTCTTTACTGTCTTTTACGGGGTTGCGTTCGGCAAACATAATATCATGGTACATCGACAATAATTTTATGTATTTCTATGTAATCGTGTGTGCAGTGATGTATGAGCAGCGATGCCCAGTGGTTTAATTTAAAGTTCAGCCTCCCATTCCGGGGTTCTTAGGTTTACATCATGGCGCGTTCCGTTCACAACACCAGTACGTTTTAAAATTACATATCACTTGCTGCAATGGTAAAGGAAAATATCGCGAGAAAACCTACATAAGCTAGTGTGCTTCATAATGTTTTCGAATGTGTGTAAAGTCGGTCAAACCACTGTTGTTCATCGTGGTACAATGTGGCTTTAAGTTTTTGTTCAACAGAGGCAAAATGGTTGATTATGATGTATGTTATATCAACTGTGATCAAAGATATGCTTAAAAAACACTCAAATACATAACGTATACTGGCCACAATTTTCAAATTCGTACAAAAAAAACTAAATCATTTTCCCATCCTTAATGTTAGTAAAAAATGTACTTTGATTTTCCCGCGTAAAAATAAGAAATAAACGGGGTTCGATATGTTTTTTTTAACATTTCCCGAGGGAGATTATTCCATAAATCACCCTCTATTCGTACCAACTACAAGTGAAGACCATTATAAACCCCGATCGCCTGTTTCCGATAAAATGCGGTAACCCATACCACTTGCGTGTTTTGATTTCCCGGAAATATGGCGAACACGTCGAAAAAATCACGGGTCAGCATTTACAGATCAATTCACTTTAATGTTTCTCGCTTTCAATATATCTTTGTCAACATTAAAACAAACTGTAATCATTAAAAAAAATACCTGTATGTATGTAATATGATTTTATAATAACGTAAGTAACATCTCATTACCTCTGTACAATCCCGAAGAGGCAGGCAGAGGAGACTATGATTGGATGAAAATCTCTTATATAGATACTTATATATTAGACAAAGTACCAGTTTGTATAATGTACTGGTTTAATATCCGTACATTATAATATCTCCGCTACCACCTTGCTACGACCAGCAGAAGCTCATGAAGAAATTGCTCGAAAAGGTCTGATTGTAGTTAGGCTATAATGAAAAACCTACGTGAGTTAAGCCATTACATTATTGAATCAGAATAATTTTTTTTTTTTTTTTTTTTTTTTTTTCTAAATGTCAATATGCTGTTGACCCTAATGGCCTTTACAGCTTCACCGAGCTTTGTGGCGAACCAAAGTGGCTCCGCCTGAAATTAAGGGATGTGGGAGGGGAGGGAGTGAGGCTCAGCTCGGGCTGAGACCTCCAGCTCCGCCCAAGAACGTGGGGAGATAGGGCTGTGCGACCGATCCGCGGGCGCCTCCTGCGAGACTCGGACCTCGGCGCGGACCGACACGATATGTTGTTTGACGAACGATGGGTATGACGACACGTAAGATACGACTAGTATCTTTAGTTAGTCGGTGCTTCGCGACGACTTCTACGCCCCCGCCGACGGGGGCGGTGTGTGTAATAAACGTTGTTTAGTGTCTGGGAGGGTGACGAGTCCTCCGGGGGCCTATTTGCCAGAGTAATATCATCGTCAGGGTCATTAATAACATGCTTCGGTCTCCTGAAGGGAGCTGTAACCCCCACTGGTCGACAAGGGTACGAGACTGTATCACAGATTAATTTATTTGGATGAGAATCAGCCTTGTTGAAGTAGCGTATAGCTTGCTTCTTCAAGTACTGAGCTATTGTATCTAAATTTAAATCTCTATGGAGATCTACATTTCGTACGAACCATGGGGCTCCTGTGGCGCAACGCATGAATTTATTTTGTAAAATTTGAAGTGAATTTATTGATCTGGCATGAGCAAAGGCTACACTGGCGTAGGTTATGATTGGTCTGACACAGGTAGTGTATAGACGAACCTTATAGCGAAGGTCCATCTTACTCTTCCTATTGATCAGAGGGTGGAGACGTCCTAATACGAAGGCTGCTCTATTTCTGACTGTCCGAATGTGCTTATTGAATGATAGACGCTGATCCAAGGTTACACCAAGGTATTTGGTTTCAGTTGACCAAGAAATAGATTTATTATATAGTTTGATGGGTGTCAAATGGCGACTAGCTTTTTGCCTACTGATTTGTCTTCTACTGAAACAGACTGCTGCAGTCTTTTCAGCATTTACGGATATTTTCCATTTCCTGAACCAATCACCCAGGGCCGCCGTAGCCTCCCTTAGAATGATGGTCATGGATTGGAATTTGGTATGGGTGCAGAAGAGCGCGGTATCATCCGCGTAAAGAGCGAGGTGTACCCTGGGGTTTCTAGGAATATCACTCGTATAGAGCGAATATAGAAGGGGAGAAAGAGTGGAGCCCTGAGGGACTCCGGCCCTTATGGGACGCGGGGAGGATTTGATGCCCTCAATTCTAAATCGAAACCGACGGTTCGACAGATAGTCACGGATGATAGTGACTAGTCTGTCCGGCACCTTGAGCTGATACAACTTGTATATCAATCCATAGTGCCAGACCCTGTCAAAGGCCTTGGCCACATCAAAGAACAGAGCTCCAGTGGGTCGCGGCTTTAAATGATCAAACCCTGTCAAGATGTGCTCCGTGAGGCGGAGCACCTGCTGAGGGGCTGAGTGTTTTTGGCGGAAACCAAATTGTTCGTCGGGGATTAACTTGTTATTAGAAACGAATGTGTTGAGCCGATTGAGGATCAGCCTCTCATAAAGTTTACCAAGGGTGGGAAGAAGGCTAATTGGCCTATAACTATCTGGTAAATTTCTGGGTTTACCAGGTTTGTGGATTCCTATCACTTCAGCTTCCTTCCACGAGTCGGGAAAGATGCAGAGTGAGAGCAGAGCATTTAACATGACGACAAGAGATTCTAATTGACTGAGCGGCAGACGTTTAATCACCTTATTGGGAATGCCGTCTGGGCCCGGGGATTTTTTAATGGGCATTTGTTTAATGAGAGATTGCACCTCGGACAGCGAGATAGGTAGAGGAACCTCACCTAATGGTTTGCGAGCGTTTAGGGAAAGAACTTCACTTTCTATGTGAGTGAAGTGGCTATCTAATAGGGATTTTTGATCTGCGGTTATGTCCGAGTCAAGAGTATTTGGGGAGCATTGTCGCTCTAAACTATCTGCAAGACATTCGGCCTTTTCCTGGTCATCAAATGCAGGTGGGCCGTTTTCTCTAATCAGGGGAGGCATTTGCGCGATGGTATCAGATTTGAGAGCTCTGGCCAGTCTCCAGAATTCCTGGTGATCTGGTTTGAGCTCTTTGGTCAGGGTGTCCCAGTTCTCATTACGGATCTCATATAGGCGATTTTTAACTTTTTTGATACAGCGATTCATGAATCGTCTGTTACTAGCGGAGGGGTAGCGGGAAAACTTCCTAATCGCAGCGTTTTTATTAGTGATCAGAACTCGTGCATCCTCAGGGAGAACGAATCTACGGTCATTGGCTTGTTTAACTACTTTGTGAGAAGTACTTATAGCTGTTTGAATGTATGAAGTAAAAGATTTAACTGCTAGGTTTGCTTTATCAGAGGTGTTCAATTCCTCTTCGGAGAATTTAGGGAACAGAGCTGTATTTTTTAAGGATTCATCTAATAGATTCCAATCAATGATTTTAATAGGGTTGCAATGACTGTCGCTGACGGTGCCTAAACGAAATAGAACCGGACGGTGATCCGATACCAGCTCGTGCAGGACCTCCGGGTCACTAACTGGAAGTGAGATGTCCCTGAGGATGCAGATGTCCAATACACTAGGGGATTGGTTTGGTAAATAAGAATATCTTGTGGGCTCTAAAGGGGCTAAT
>DWFO01001465.1:0-15811 GCA_018246595.1 Mimoniades nurscia nurscia | reverse complement strand
ATGATATTATATTATACTTATTTTCCCTTAATTCTATGTTAATGTTATCCTTATTTAAATAATGCTACCGTGTCAGATTGCGAATGTCGTACGCACCTGTAACTGGCATGCATACCAGTCCAATATAACTAGTTGTAAGTTTATACATGTAATATTGTATGTAATGCTGTTGGTGTGTCATTAAATAAATAAATAAATAAATATTAGGAGCAGTTGCGCGAACATGGATACTACATATACATATGTATTTATATTAAAAATAAAAATTTAATGGTATTTACTGATTAAACGTAATAGTTTACATAACATTACGAGTGTTTTGCCCCGTAGCAGTAAGCGGAGGAGGGAGTACTGCTATAATAACAGGCGGTAACCCTATTGACATACATCGGGCATAAATCCAGATGCCATGATACAACCGGGAATTTTGAGATTATCAGTAATATGTTTTTGATATGTTATCACATTATAAACCGAGTGTAATCAAGCATTCGGTTTCTTATGCTTAATCTTAGACACCTTTCTACCTTAATTTAGTTTAGGAATTTTATATATGGTAGAGAACAGAATTTGAATGAAATAAGATTTTTTAATGTGTCGATTTACTTTCTTGAATATTTATATTAAGTTGTATGTATTATATTGTAAGAAATTGTATACCACACAATTCAAATAAAATATTTTTCGGCTAGGATTCTGATTATGTAATTTCTATATCTGTCCTCGGTTTAAGATGTGTACTTGTTTTATAAGTTTTTGTGATAGCGTGCGCGTGAGTAGTAGATACCTACACCTAGGTACCGGAAGAAGAACGCTCGTGTGAAGTAAAAGTGATATTTATCTTCTAACTGCTGCATTTTTACATTAATATTGCCAATTATTATGTTTATAACATAATGTAGCCCCAATAATCGTACCCTGAAGAAATGTCTCCAAAACAGTGATTAACTTACGCAACCGGCTACTGACGATAATGAAATAACGTTTCGTTAATTGCCAAACACAATGGCCGCAACCGTTCACCGGTACAAACAGTCTATTGCAAAACACTTGAAACTTTCCCTTTGACGTAGCTGCGGTACCTTTCTGAATCTAAACAATTGTATGGGTAATAAAGTTTCAGCGTTCTAACTCTCGACAAGTTGCGCAACTGTTCGGCTTCGCTCTGAAATAATGCAACGCTAACTCGCTCAAGTTTTTTATTTAAGTCTTCACTTCATTCACAACTTACCTCCAACTTTCAATACAAATGTTGGAAATCCGTATTTACGTCATACCGATTTCACTCAAACGTAATTTATTTTCGATTGAAATACTTTACTTTTCGTCTTTAAGAGGGTATTTGCGGTTCGCTCGTATATTACGTAAATGTTACATAACTTATAATATCACAAGAGAATCCATCTTAGTAATGAACAAGTTTGAATAATAAATATCAATATTGGATGGCACAAGTTTGGATAAAAGCGTAAATGGCTTTTTTAATTTAATTTAACAGTTCTATAATTTAGGTAGACTAAATTAGATAACCCTGAGTCCATCTCCAGTTACATAAACATATGTATATCAAATATTTTTAACGGGACATAAAAAGCATAACAAGCGCTGCGGGTCTAAAGATATTTGGCACTCCCTGATCTCTGCCTATCCCTTAAGGGACCTGGCGTGATGATATGTATGGGGCATGAACATTTATTTACCTATATCTACAGTTAGGTGGAGTGACGATCCGTGAAAGGCTGCAAACGGAAACAAGATGCGTCAGAACGAGCACAGGTTGCGTTGACACGCCTTAGTAAACATTTTTATTGATGTCTCTAATGTGACCGGGTTTTTTCCACGTTGTTTTCCTTCCGTTACGTAACCTGTGAATGTGAATAAATCAACAGAATAAATTTATACTGGTAAATTCCATGCACAATATATTATAATGGGTTCCTACAAAACACGGGTACATATGTACCTACTTGATAGATATCGTATGATTTGCGTCACATTGAACAACAAGTACGAATCAACTTCACTCGGCTGCCGCAATTAATTCCTGATTGATTCACAAAGCTAGTTGGAATTTCACCCCTTACCTACCTCCCACCCTACCTGGTCGCCTCCACGCGAGCATCAGACAAAGATACGAAGTTAACGTCAGCTGTTTGTTATACAAAATTTATACGAAACTTCGCTTCAGACTTGATTTCATGCGGAGTCAATATAACGAATACTCCTTAATCTCTAAATATGCTATATCTTTCGATTGATGGGTCTGAACTCAACGTTATGTATAATGTACATATTTAATTGCTGTTCCTCAGATATTCAGTAAACGTTTGATTGATTTATTAATTACATGATTTGTGTGCTAGCTAGCTAAATATTTTAGAAAAGTTGGTTATATTTCTTACATTATTAAACCATGTACCGGCTTGTCTCGCGTACGTTTTCAAATTTCTCCAAGCCTACGAGAATTTTCTTCACGAGTACCACGCAACAAAGTGGCGACGAAGAGTGTAAAGTATTACGCTTACATAGTAAAATTACAAATAATATGTAAATGGATACATTCGTATAATATCTACTAATTGCTAGCCGTTGTTTACAAATATAGTTTATTAAGAAACAGATAAAACTATAGTACATCTAATGTCATTTAAACAAGTTTAATCGATAGGCTTTGTGTGTAAGATTCGTATTAGCAAATTCGCACACTGCAAGGGCGTCGCGCAAGCGACACAACTGTTAATATACTGTAAAACACTGCACCACCAACTATTTCACTCCCTTTTTGTTCTTCAAGTGTATTTAATATATTACTATTCCATAGTAGGATTTAAACTTAACTGGTGAAACGTAGGAGTGTACTAAACTCTTCTGCCTACCTCTTCGGTGATTAAACGCGTGATGTTACGTTTACCTTCCAATGTAACTCTAATTCTAAGTAAAGTCATATTTGAGAAAGGATAAAGATAATGTTATGTTCTTTGCTTTCTTCTACCCGATACAAAATAATACCTGAATATTGTTACCAAAAACAAACAAACTGAGATGAAATAAATAAATTACTAAGAACAGCAGTACCATCAATAGGTATATGATTTTTTTACCTGTTTTCTATATGTTTAGTAGAAAAAGTTTAATTTTCATTTAACTTTACATGACTCTTATTACATGTAAATAACTTGTTTAATCAATCGCTGATTAGTTAAATGAATACGTACATACATATGTATGTACGAGTATGCCGTGTTTAGTTCTGTGTTTGTTACTCTCATTTGACTTTATATCGTAGTAGTGCCATTAACGTTTGTTTTTACTCAAGCAACGCGTAATCAACCCACAAAACGGCAAAGAGAAATTTCGAGTGCATGGAAAATGGAAACCGAACGGCAAAAAGCCGGCATCCGCTATGGCATTCATGTACAACACAGGTGCTTGAAAAACTCGGGTTTTGTGTAAATGAGTGGGAGGGTAGACGGGCACGCATATGGCAAAAGGAAGCGACGCGCATAAATCTACGCGACGGTGGCGCCGCGGCCGGAACAGGAAGCGCCGGCGTCGTTTGCCGCATTGTACTATCGGCCGTCGGGCCGTGCGGACGTCTCTTTGTGAATGCCACTTTATGGAGCACTCATTCACAAGATACGGCGCCCTATCGTATTGTGAAAGGTTTTTGTCATGCCACCTTTACCTTGATAACGGGAATAGCCTCATTTATTCCTACGGCCCTACCTAACGAAGATGTGTCATTTATTACAAAATATGTAAATATATGTTACAACAAGGAATGGACTACTTAATTTTCAGTCACAGAGTAGAATGTATATATGTATAATACGAATATTTTACATAAATGTCATAGATTTCATATTTTCGAAAGATATTATTCTGCAATGATATGCAATAATTGATATATTATAATTATTTGTGTAATGAGCGTTCTTTGTTTTCAACATCGCGTTGGATTTCATTGCCAACCGAAGAGTACAAAACAATAACGATAAATGCTTATGCAAATTGAATTGTCCGATACAGAGCGGGCATCGTCGGTAGCGTGGATTTCCTGTTGATTTTCCCTGATAACGCATTATTAGTGGTGGCCTCGCACGATTCGCAGGTCGAAACGAGCACGTTTTTACTGGACTTAAAAAAAAAGATTGTAATCTAAAGTGTGACAATTATTTGTACAGCGGGAACTATGCTAATTAGTAGAATAACAAAGTCGTTTAGAATAGAGTAGTGGTTGTTCATTACTAATACTTTTTTTACGTAACGCCTATTTGTCGTACTTTTTTTAAACACAAAATATGTAGACACTGAAAGCGTTTGTGCAAAGCATTCGCAATGTTTGCGAAACTATTGCTCGACGCGAGTTAGCGCCCGCCTCAATATTTATGAAGCCAAGTTCGGGCTCAGCCGTCATCAATCACAAAGTTATAAATAAAACAATAAAAGGTAAAAACTTACCGGCTTCCCGCGAGGGTCGGCACTTCACTCCCGACCGCAATATTGGCTTGCCGAAAACCCACTTATTGGAATAATATGTAGATTACAAATAATATTAGAAATGTATCGAAGGAATATGCGATACTTTATTACAGAACCGTGTCAATAACTCTACGCGTGAATCGCATTAACATGGTATTGTTTTGCTTGATACTAAATACTATGTTTTTAGGGTAGCAGTTTCTAATTGAAACTAGACCTTTTTGAATTTTAACTCACTATTTCTTTCTGAGGGATGCGCAGCTGTTTTTGTGCTAAAGGTAATAAGTGTTATAAAATGTTAATATAAAAAGCTTTGTTTTTTATAGATGTTCTTGTATATACATTTATTCACTCATTAGAATGATTAATTCGATTGTTTGTTTCTTCATTTAGTTTAAGTAGTAATTTCAGGTGTAAATTGGACAAAACACGATAAATAACTACATAAATAAATGAAAAAATCAAATAAACTTTCTGATTGTTATGATGCATCGACAACGTAAGCCTAAACGAGTATTCAAAAACGTAATTTTCTGCGTACGTTTCAGCGTACCCAAAAAGCGCCGTCACAATAGTTCTTTTTTGGGGAATCGAAATAACTTATTTATGATAAATCGTATAAATCATTTTCACTAACGCGCTCCGAGTCTGCGATAAAATGAACGAATAAACTTTTGTATGATTCGTAAAAGAGATACTGTTGCGGGTACTGAGAACTTTGAGAACTTCGCCGTTGCCGTTCGCTATACGAATTTGTGGCTGCGTCTTTAGCTGACATATTTTTTTTCAATAAGCTTAATAAATTCTATAAATAAATAAATATTTATTGAAGTGCAATAATTGCTTGTGCATTTGAAAAAAAATTAACCTTGGAATTTTTTTTTCATAAAACTTAGAATTCGGTATTTTTAGGGATATGATATTAAATACAATTGTAAATACACTTCATGTAGTAAGAGAATGACTTGTCGAAATCGATGAATAAATACGTCTAATGCATGTCTATATTTACTTTTATTGTAACGTATCCATATATTGCTTTCGAACAATATTGAAATAGTGAACGTTCTTCTTACCTCATCTTCCGGCCTATATGCCACTTGTAATGCGTTTAATATTTCATGATACGCCGCGGGCTCTATCGATATCTGTAGCGTCATAAATAACGAACAAAAAGCAGGGGACGGGGGGCGCCGGTTTCAAATCAAAGCTATCAATATAATATTAGTTCTTTGATGTCTCTGCCTAGTTAAATTGCAAAGTGACAAAACCGTAGACATTTGTAAAATAAAAAAGTTTGAGAACATTTATAATTCCCGGTATGTCTCATCATGTGACCTATTTTTTTTATGATTTTTGTATTATTTTCCTCACATACTCAATTATATTATGCTTGTCTGTAAAGGTCGGAAAGTTTAATATACGTATGTAATTTTCATTTATCTGTATAGCCCGGTTTCCCAAACCCAATCACTATCGCTATGACTATGGATAATAAAATTATAGAAAATTGATTTTAGTACCTACAATTTTTTTATTCCTACATTAACATCAATCGAGCGTGCAAGTTACCTAACATTTAATGGTTATAGTGATCTATAAATATTTGCTTTTAATTATAACGTTTACGCCTATTGCACAAAACATAAAATCACGCCTGTATTTCATCGAAGGGTTAGACAAAGGAGTATAGTACACTTGCACGATTCGCTGATTACATTATGCGTCCCACCATTGACTAGGGGATGAGCGTATTGCTATACACCGGTCACAAATTCAGACCCCATGCTACTACTGAGACTATTAAGTAAAAAAAATTAAATTAGTTAAAAAAAACGTGATTTTTTTTCTAGTCATAATGTGAGAAACGATGTAAAATATGTTCGCCAGTCTCCTTCAGTTCGCATTTATGGAACGAAGTGGCGTATTACGAAATCGTAGCAGCCGATTCACGGCGCGGTCACGGCTAAGCTACTATTCAAATAACTAACGTATACATAACATCACGCCTGTAATATCCGAAGAGGTAGGCTGAGGAGTGTAGTACACTTCTACGTTTCACCAGTCAGGTTTACGTCTCACTATGGAATAGGTAGTGAGTCCACGAGTATTACTATACACCAGACATATATCAAGACTCCGAGCCACTACAAGAAAATCTACCCGGGATTTGAATCCAGCAATTCTCGATCCGCAATTGATCTTGCAACCAACAAGATCAACGAGGTAGTTAAATAGTAAATTCTCAATAAAGGCAAATCACGAAATATCCGTTTTACTATGTTGTGAAATGTTGCTATGTATGTTAGTATGCGTGAATTGTATTTTATCCAAGTAAGAACAAACCGCAAAGCGGTACAATACAATACGAATGATTAAAACGAGGTGTGATGTTCGTTATTAGCAGTGAAAGATAACAGTAGCGGATTAAAGCGAATAGTGTTGTAATGATTACACATTAGTGGTTCTACGTCTATAATATGTTAAGCAGTTATTGTTATTAGTATATAATTGCAGTGTTTTAGTTATGTAATAGTTTTTTGTATTAAATTTTGAATAAGTTTAGACAAAACGTTGACCTTATTTTAAACGAGACAATTGAAGGTTATTACTTTTCTAATAACAAAAAAATCGCCTTTATTGTTTGTTATGAAACTATTGTAACAGTTGGTTCGAATATTGGAATTTATAGTTCAAGTCCCCGAAATCAGCGCACAAATATAAAGAGAGTAATGAATGTAACAGAATTATGTTGGATTAGTATTTTTTATTATTTACCATTCTGTGCTCTCTGCCTACTTCGAAAGAAACTTGGCGTGATTTATTGTTTCCACACATAAATGTATTAAGTTTATAGTTCAGATTCAACTGGACAATATTATTTTATATAAAACAAATAAAAACGTTAATATTTTTCTATAATTTTGAAGATAAAAATTTCACTTTCTAATTTTTATAGTTCTTATTACGCATGAAAAATATCACAAACAAATTGCATGAAAGTAACTTGCGCTACTCAATTTACATGTGTGTGTGTGTAAGTGTGTGTGTGTAAGTGTGTGTGTGTTTGCATAGAAATACGTTGCTAGAGCTCTTAATAATTTTATTTAATACAACGTTGAATGTTTAGTGCACACAGTCGAGTTACTGGGATGAATCACACTGCTAATTAAACTAGGTACTTTTGTATTATTGCACGAATACCGCGCTACGAACGACGCAACGCTATGGAACTCGTAATTAGCAGCTTTTCACGACATAAACTTCCACATTAATCGTCGTATCGTTTTAAATTAAATTCATATTGACTGTAAACCCTCTTCAACAAGCATTAGTGAAAGTTTTCCTACGTTGATACTATTAAATTTATAACATCTACGTATTTTTAAAATATTTCAGTATTAATGTTAAATCTAACAGGCATCTCACATTTTTTGGGATGTAATATTATTATTTGGTATCGTATTACGCTGTTTTTTCTTTATTTTTATTATACCTATAATGTTATTACGAATATAAAACTTTATAGACAGGTATATGCCATTGTGCCATTACTCATCGGTGGAATAAAAGCGAACGGAGCGCATCAGCTGCGGCTGACAAACGCTCATCTCGATTTACGAGCACAAATCAAACATTTAGCCGGCGGTAAATCAGAATAGCGCGGATTTATAGCGATTCGCAGTTTTGTTCTAAATACATGAATAGAAAATTCCTTAAAGAATTCTCGCGTTTTTATTTTATTATTATAGCGTCTGTTTCCATCATGTACCAAGTATAGATCATTGTTAAGTTTATACGTGCGGCGGCGATTTAGGGATATTATTCTATTAATGAATAAAATCTTGGGACATTTTCACACACGGCCAACATGTTCCAAAGTAGGCAGCAGAGCATGTGCTATAACGGTTAATAAAAGTATACGGTTACGGTTAATAAATGTATAAAGGTATACGGTTAATAAATGTATATACATACAAATAAATGACTACGTAAAAAAATTTTGCAATCGCTCTTCACCATTGGATGGGAATCGAACCCACGAACCCCGCTAACCACTGAAAGTACGGGCCGTTGGTTACGTTACTGAAAGTCCAAGCCATGTAAGATCCTCTGTAAGAAAAATGTTTTGTGCCTATGCTTTAGACCTGTATCTTTTTTAAAGGTAAAGGTTATTTATGCACCAATAAGCTTTCGATAATTAAATGTTTGTCAATATCGATTGTACATTATGCGCCTCTAGTGAGCAACAAAAGAAAAAGGCCAATATTTTAGCAACGTCATACAAAGGCTTCGTTGGGTGAAAAGTCGTACAGTACTATACAAACGAATGAAATATATTAGCCATCAGTACTATTAGAGTATCCAATGAAAATTTCTATACAAAAGCGTGCACTTAATGGTTTTTTAAATATCGCAGAGAATGGTGCGGCTTCCACACGTCGGTGAACAATGGCATGGAAAGGGGGAAAATATAATTTATATTCGAGTTAAATCTTTTGTGGAAATAATATGACATTTCTATTTGAAGTTGGCGGGTGATTTATCGGTTGCCTTGTTGCGGTCTCGCTTTTCAACCGAAATCGTTCAATTGGAGGTGTCGTTCACAATCGACTTGTGTGTTTCAATTTGCAGATTGATGGGGCTACGTGATAATTATTTTATAAGGCCGTGCTGTAAAAATGTTCGCAGTTTATAAAATTTACAGAGACGTTTGCGCGTACTTGTAAAATTGTTATTATAGCACAGTACCTAAGTAGGTATATCAAATAGAATATTGTAGTAATGTTCTATTTTAGTCTCATGATGTTATTTTCTTTATTTATAAATTTTTAATATTATTATTATTTCTTATTATAGTAAAATGTAGCAGAAATAAATCTAATTTCAATAGGAGCCTATTTTTATTTTTGTTACGTTGCATAAAATTCCTGCATAGTAACGTTAAACATAAATGTTCAAAGCTTAAACGGATTTTCCGTTTGTCAAACTTTCTGCTCAATGCAGATGTTTTATATTTTTATTTCAGAGCCAAATGAAAAAAACTCCATTGCGACGTTAATTCAAAAAGTTGTTTTCATTAAACGTTCTCGCGGTACACTGCGCGCTTCGAGTGTGCGCGGAAAAGTTACATAAAGCAGACCGAGTGAGGGAAAGAATTCCAAGTGGAGTAAAAAGAATAAAACGCCGGCCACTGTCGCGGGATAAAGCCAGCACCAACAATTGCTACATTCCAGACTGGGAACGTTTTGCTACTACTGTTGTTGTCTATACCTAGTTAAGAACTACATCCACAATTCCCTTTTTTTTACTCGGTACAAACTTACTGTAGTTTTCTAAATTGTTTGTAGTCCTGTCATATAAGCGAATTAAATATTTATCTCGGTCGGTATTATTTATATTTTTCACGCTTTAAATGTGTTTATATATGATGATGATAGAATAAATTGTTACTTAACGTTTCTTTAACATTAATTATTACAATTCTTTTTATATTGCAAAAATCACACAAAAAAAACGTTGCAGAAATGTTATATAAGCAGACTGTGGAAAAAAATGATTAGTGATGAGTTTCAAATAGTGAGATACGTTTATATACATATATACAGTTTAATACACTATGAAATTAAATAAATATGTCATATAGTACCTATATAGTATTAATGCAATCCTCCAGTGACATATATTTGTTATGAAACATTTTATAAAAATTAGAGAAATGTTGAAAGTTTTTTCTCAAAGCGTACCCGAAGTGCACGCGGGCTGCGGGCGAGCTGTCACGCAGCGGTGCCGAAAATTAAAGGATTCCGGACGTCCAAAACAAATACGAGAATATTTTTATATTTTATTTTGTTAAATATAAAACCCCCGGAAAAGGTATAGCGGAGCCTCGCAGGTGGGAATTTAAATAATCTGACAGGGATTAAAAGGAGAAATATCAGCTTTTGACCGTCGCGGCAACTCGCGCCCAGATTATGCACATTATGTTATGTTGAATTTGTTGTAACCGACGTTTTATAATTTAAATAAGGGGATAAAAATGTCGACGTTCCTCGCAATCGCTTTATTTTGTACCAGCGTTGTGTTATAAAATAAAAGTGAAATTTTATATGAAGTGAATTCACCAAAATGTATTTTCAGTACAAAATTTATTTTACAACGTAGATGTCGTTTAACATTTATTACTCTTTAATTCGTAGATCGTACACACTAAACAAATTACAAACGCAACTTGACTTAATCGGATTAATTTTATGGTGACGATTCTGGATCGCAAATCTATGCATAGTCTCAGTCACCGCAGAGGTTAGTTACAACCGGCTTTAACTAAACGTCAAGTTGATTAATCGCCATTTCCCCCACGTTATTAACATGGTAATGGTGCGCGAATCGCTTTCTTAGCGATACTTAATGATACGGGATTTGCGGGATGATTGCGCGAACAAAGTCCGGCTCTCGGTACAGCTTAGGTTATCTGCTGGGTCCAGGTGACGCAAAGCGGTTGTGTAAGCTTGTCAAATCATTTTACATAGCAAACTCATTTAATATGACAGGTAATTGTTCACATTTAGGTCGGCATAAGATGTTTATGTAACATACCTACTTTATGAATTATTTCCCAACAAAAATTATAATCTTCCTGCAAATATTTTATAAATGATACATCGATTCTGTTTGAAATTTGCAACAACTACATAGTATACAGCATAAATGTAGTATATTATATTAATGATTTAATATACTTTAATAATTTTTCGAATGCTGATAGCGTACATTTCATCACAGCTCGTTTTTTCATGCCATTAAGATATATTTTTGAACATCTCATATTTGTCTTACATAGATCAACACGGTATGATATTCCTACCAATTAATTTCCACATAAAACACTAGAACGTCACTCACAACTCCACCGTGCTAAATGGTGCTCGACGAGCCAAAATATTTGTTCACCTACCGTCCCTCGGGACTATTGTTTCTATGAATAAAATAACAATTATAAGTAATCCCGTCCCCGCGCGTGCCTAATTCCCTTTGAAATAATATTTATCTGACGATTCTCCTGTAACACTCACTACCGAGATAGTTTCATAATGTACATAAACTATTTAATTTACGAAAAATTCGGATTGTTTAAAACCTAAGAAAATCATTTTATATTTGCTTTATTATTAATAACAATACCTAAATATACGTAATACTTTCATAAAAATCTATAATAAAAATAAAATACTCTCAATACATAAAAGTCTATAATATATTTATTCGATACATTAAAGTAACTAAATATTTTTATTGATCGTTGGTACATGGCACTTGTTAACATAATTATGCTTTCATAGTTAATTTCGAAGGCTTGGATTAGATTCGAAATATACAGAACCTATGCTGATATGCCAATAATTATTATTATAGATATAATCAATAAATATATTTCGTGAAATAATAAGAATGTAGGTAATGTGACCCCAGTCAACATTGGACGAACTGTTCGACCGTGTGTTTTGCAGGTATACTTACATATATGTATATGTATGATTGTACATGAATAGAAGTTTATTCTGTACGTCATTCCTCCCGCTATTTGATATGGGATTGCGACTCGTTGCCGGAGTTTAGTTTTGATGGCGCTCGCTACGATAAGTGCGAGGGTGCGGGATCTACCGGTTTCAGAATTAAACTTTTCCGAATTAGTTTATATCTATCAGTTTCACGAAAGTTGAAATGATTTTATTGACGCACTATGATTTTATGCAATTCCCCGTTAAATTTTGTTTCGTCGTTTATTGATAAAAGCGAAAATTGAAATAAATAGGTAGTAGGTACATGTGTATAGAAATAATTTCGCCCACGACTGGGTCTTAGCATTATTACATATGTGTGCACTATAAGAACAATAATAATATGACCCCATAAGCAAGCAAAATAATTGGCCTGTTACTAAAAGCTTTCAATAAACTAAATGATAAAGTCGTTGCTATAAATCGATTAATGCCACGATGATCGCGATGTGCCTACGTAGCAGTAAAATAACCGCGCAAAGCATAAAAAGGCAGCAGTAAAGTTGGTTGTAAAGTTGTTTTTGCTTAAACTTACTTTTATGGGCGAATAACCGTAAAGCGAGGAGTTTGTCAAACGTTAGACGATATCTGAACATCACCCATCTGTCTTTGACTGACAAGAAAAGATATTGTTACGCAAACAGTAGAATAACACATAACGTACAACATTTGTATTTTCACAGCTATTTAGTAGATTTAGTTAGTAACAATTTCATAAATCAATATATCAATTTAAATATTCTGGATATTAGACAGGTATTATGTATAAACTATCTATCGTATAATAAACTTTTTTTACGTTATATGTAGTTTTTTCATACAAATTCTTAAAATATAAATAGTAAGTCTAAGCAATGTTGTATTGTTGAACAGATTGATGCATAATATTACAATATCAGTCATTTCATATATTATAGCAAATAACCTTATAAACAAACATAGAATGTGTGATACTGAGGTACAAAGTGATGTGACATACAGCTGTCTAGCTGCATCGTCCGTGGGGTAGTAAATGGCCGTCCGCACGAAAATCTATTCAATTCGCACTTATCTCATTTATTGATAAGCGGTTACCATCAAAAGCCGGCGAACATTCTTTTTTCTCGTCGAAACCTCCCCTCGCGGTAAATGATCGAGTCGCTTATTATTTGGCGTGTGCACAAACATTTAGCACCCTTATCTTGGCTATTAAAGATACGGCTTCATTACACGCCCTAGAAAAGGTTGCGAAATACACCGCTTTTGTGTTCCCCGATCCGCTGAAACCTTTTTTCGACAATTATTTTTCTTGTTTATGAATGTTTACTTTTGTACCGCTGTTACAATAATCACATTTGTGTGTACACATCCTAATAAAAGTAAGCGCCACAGTAATATTATTTTTTATTTATTTGACTAATTAATTAACGTAATGACGCCTGTAATTCCCAAAGGGATAGTCAGAAAAGTGTAGTATCACCACTTTTCGTCCGCTACGTTTATTTTTACAAACATTTTTATTGTTATTTATACATTATATATGATTGTTATAAATAATTTAGATAATTTTATTTTTTGTTTATTTATTTGGATATAAATTTTGTTTTAATTATATACTCATGTTATTATCTGAAGACAGATAATTGCACACCTTTTGAAGTACGAGTATATAACATTCACGTAGGTATGCTATATTTGTCATAATTTATATATAAAAAAAAATTATATATAAAAAGAGTGAAGTTTCATAAATACGAGTACATTAAATTAAATTAATTAAGAATTCATTGCTCACTCACTCACATAATAATCGCTTCGTTGGTCGTGTTTGTTGCAAGCGCGACTCCCGATCGGCAGGTCTTCGGTTCAAATCCTGGGGTACTATCAGATTTTTCTATTACGATTTTCTAGTAGTGGCTCGGAGTCTAGATTTGTGCCCGGTGTATGGCAATAGACCCACCACCCATTCCATAGTGGGACATAAAACGTAACTGGTGAAACGTTTGAGTGTAAGTACTACATTCCTCTGCCTACCGCTTCAGGGGTTTACAGGCGTGAAGTTACGTTACATTACATAATAATCTGTGGTCGAACAGTAGCATTGTGTACAGTTATAGAAGTGTAATATTAATAATTAGTAACGGTGGAATTCTGGCTACTATTCAATTAGTTCTAGTACAGATATTTATGTCCTGTTATGCTTTTTTTTTAAACGAAACTTCAATATTATGTCCGCTTTATAGACATATGAGCTTAAAATTCTGAAATATAGATCGCCACAACGTGTTTATATGTCAGAACAGCATATCGATATTCGAAAATTGAGAAGCCCGGGAGATTTTATTTGGATTTTGTTTAATGAATTTCCAATGAAATTGTCGTATGTTCGTAGTAAAACGAAGCGAAATAAAAAGAAACATAGACCCCGTCATATAATTTAATTCAACTGACATAGATAACGTTACAATACAATAGGGACAAAAAAGTCTTAATCATATATTGGTTATTAGTATATAAAATTACGTTTTAAGAAATTAATAGTAAATTATGTAAGATGTCAGAAAACCTAGGATCGTCCTAGTGCGTACGGGCATTCAGCGAATTATTATTTACTATGTTTCTTTAATCGTTTACTGTTCACGTAGGATGACTTTAGCATTAACTGTACCTCTTAAGTATAAGACTGCATGTAGGCATCACATTTTATAACATTATTTATTGTATCAAATGGGACTTTTACGCAATTTTTATACCCCCGCACAGCCATTTAGATAAACAGCTGACTCATTTCCTGAGTGACGGCCGGCGGTACGACATTGATGTCAGTTCATATTGTATGTTCTTATGATTGATACATAAATACGGGTACATTAAACGGCGCTGTAACTATACCTGGGCTGTACTGTTAAAGTACCACTACCAGGTCTCGTTGCCGCGTTTAGAATCAAGCCGAAAAGTATCATAATGAGAAAGTAGATGAACCGTGTTACACATAATACGTCGTTAAGCAGAAAGGTTGCTCCTAATGTGTTTCCTTACCTGCTATATTGAAAAAAAGCAAGGCCAACTTAGTTCTTAATTACATATTTAACTTGAATTATTTAAATAGATATCATTTCATTATGTCAGGACGTGTATTTCAAACCCTACTGAGGCAGTGAGTTACTTTGTGTATAACATGTAATGTTACCGCGGGTTGTGGGAAATGAAGTGGAATCTTTCAGATAACGCACACAATTACACCCGTGCGAGGCGATGTTCAACGGCGCACGCACACGCGGTTTCATAAATAGCTCTTGTAGGGTTGAGTTCACGCGGCACGACGCGCGTAGGTGACATTGATAATTCGCTGTAATGGGGTGTAAGGGCCTAATTGAATTTGTTTTGGCGCAAGTTAAAGGATTCATTGTGTCGTGATCGAAACATTTGTGGCGCTGTACGTATTAATCATAATCTCTTGTAAAAGCTTTGATAACGAGATGAGATAAATTAATAAATCACAGTTACGTCATAACAAGAATACGTCATAATAAGAATTATACGCTTATTTCAAATGAGATTTTCTTTAAGAAACATTCGTGTTTTGTACGTTGCAGATGTTACGTATATTTTGCTTAGTACATATCCGAAACTGCAACTCTATTGTTTTCATAGTTTTATATTATGTTATATGACCAATAATAAGAAATTATTGCTATTAATAACATTAATAGGATCAACAACAACACCCTTTTACATTTTAAATATTTTGAACCCAGAGGATTGGTGAGTGCCGTTACAAAACAATT
>DWFO01001464.1:0-15812 GCA_018246595.1 Mimoniades nurscia nurscia | reverse complement strand
GATCAAAAAGTGTATCGAGGCGCTCATAGACAAGCAGTACCTGGAGCGCGCGCCCGGCACGCTGGACACGTACTCGTACCTGGCGTAGGGCGCCCGCCGCCGCACGCCGCCGCACGCCGCCACACGCCGCCCGCGGCGGACCGAGCTCCCCGCCGCGGCGCCGCGCGGCCTGCCGCCCGCGCCGCGCCGCCACTCGCCGACACTTGTGCATTGAACTTCCACCGCTTCAATTCTAACACTAGCTCCATCTGTTGTTAAAGCCTCTCATCTAGTGTGTCCTCGCATTCGTCACTTTTGTATCTTTTACCTTTATATGTAGATTAGCTAAATATATTAGTATTTGTTTCGGAGTTGAAAATTGATTCAGATGTGAACCTGATAGGAGGTATTACGCACTAAACTATCACTCCATGAAAATTGACTTATCTTTTACCCGCCATGAGTTATGGCGAGTACCGGTTGCAGGAAGTCTCTCACGCATTAAAATTTATCATGTTACCTCCATTTGATATGAGTCTCTTGTTGCCTGAAATTCAGGGCTTTAGTCATGTATGGTCTTTCTATATTTAATCTTAATCTTTAATACTTTATATAGCTCATTTTTACTCCATGATGTTACATTATGTTTTTGGTTTAATACATTTCCTTGACACGTAAACAATACAATCAGACTCTGTCATATACAGTTATGTTCTGTGTTAATTGGTTCTTATTCTTCAACAGACATTGCTGAAGTTTTCCTAAGCTCGTTACTTCTCTTTAGTTTTTTTTTTTGCTTAAAGTTAACAGGGTTAATGACGTTTTCGGTCTGTTTTTCAAAAAGGGTGCAGCGAAGGATTACTAAAACTAATATAAGTTTGGACTTTCGACATCGGAAAGCAGTTCCAAGATAAAATTTAGTCCATAGGCGTTTTAAAGGGGCTTAAATTGCTCTGGAAATATAAAAAAATCATGATACAAAACGAATGATGTGGTTTTGTACAATATAGATACATATATAGATCTAAAATATAGATAGCTTTTATAAGTCAACGATAGATGGCGCTAGTAGTATTTCTGAATCACGGCACCGATATTTTTCTACACGTCTGCGCATGTTCCTATTACAAGACCAATGCAGCAGTCACGTTTTGGGTAAATACATAATCGGTTAATACATCGTAAGGTTCCAAATAGTATTAGCCACAGGAACGTCTGCCGCTTCTGGTGAACAGCGATGCTTGATTTTTATATTCCAATTTGGGGAAACTGTGGACAGCTGTACTAAAACTCGTAGACTTGTACAGACAGCATTCCTTCGACGCTGAAACGTAATATGTACATTTGATTCGTATTAGGGTGTTGATAGAAGTTTATTTCAAGTTGTTGTCAAGTCGCCAATTTTCCAAAATTTGAATATGATGGAAACAATATTTATTAAATTAAACGATTATAACTAAAATGCTATATGAATACAATGTTTCAATGCATTGGTCGTTTGTAGAGGGTGTTTGAGGGCCCAAAGGTAAATATGTACATTTCGCTTGGCATAAGCAAGTTTCGGCGTCAGTGACTCGACTTGGCACACCGACGGCGAGCGGTGTCTAGCGATGAAAGATACGAAACATGGTACACACACACACACACACATATATATATATATATATATGTATATATATATATGTAATTAAACTTTCCGAAAATAGTATTGTTGGTTTTATTGCTCAGTATGTTTTGTTAAAATTCAGTATGTAATTATTAACTCCATAATATTTATTCGTTAAGGTATTCGCATATATTTTAAATTTTTTCGTTGAAAATAATTCAAATTATCTATTACTGCATCTGTGTTATTCTTACAATTGCTCTTATATTATGCGTATTAAAAACTGATTTATTTATTTTTTCTATAGAAAAAGCCTTATGAAGTTGGAATGTTTGGAAAATTTTTAAGTTACAAATTATCTTACAGTCTCACGATATTTCCACAGGATCTAGTAGCTATAGGTAATGTTTCGCTTGTAGCTGATGGTAGTTGCTTGCTTTTTGTAAAATTTTCTATTCATTACGATGAATTTAACATGGTAATAAATTATGTTCAGTATTTTTTTTATGTGATACACTGGTCTTTGGCCACGATCCAGGTAGAGAGGCAGGGCAGATTCGTCCTAATATAGATCATCCATGTGTAAAAAACCTATTCTGGATTATAGGAATAATAAACGATTCGTGCTTCGGATTTGCGAAAACTCAAAATGCTAACAATTTCCCGGTCGTTGAAAGAGGGTCCTAGAATTCCTAGCAAGATAATAGTAATTATGAACTCTATTCTTGATGATATTTAGTATAATTTGTATAAAAGTGTGAACAAAGTACTTAATGCTAAACAATTGTGGTTGTAACGCTTTTTACATTATCATCATCGGTTCGAATTAGTCCGTTGCTGGACATTGGCATCTTACAAGGGGTTCCACTGGGCCCGCTCTTTGTCTCTTTAAGTTTTATTACATATTATGATATCGCGATTGTTGTTGATCGTTGTCCTAATTTAGTTATTTATGAGGATGTTATTGTGTGTATCCATTACACACACGACATAAATAAACCTAAGACCAATGATATATTTCAAGGCAAGCAATTTTATATCGAGACGAGTTTAAAACCGCTTGCTTCCACATGAATTATATATGAAGGCCCTCCATATTATTTAAATATATATTTATGTTGAATAATTATCTATGTATATACTAAATTTTACAATAGCAGTGATAGCTTAGTTTAGATTTCTACCTCCTATTCCATTTACTCTAGAGTTCTAATTCAGGGACGTAACTGACTACGGAGTTTTCGCGATTATGACATTACATCAATGTCGTCGTACATAACTTTCACTGAACCATGTGAGGTCCATCAATCCGCCACTTGGCCAATCTGAATTATTTCTGACTGTACTCTTCTTATATTAAAAAGAGAATTCTCTAACAGAGGAACAATAAAAGAAGTAAAGATAATGATGTTTTGGTTGAAGACCTATAATTTTTAATAATTTAGAAACTTATTAGAATTGATATCATTATTATTTTTACTAAAGTTATATATAAACATGTATTAAAATACTTCTCGATGGGTGGTGTGACATTAAATTCAAAATAAAACTATTTATTTAAGTTCAAAAATGTATAAAATTGAAAATAAATGACAATTGAAAATAAAAAATGTGGTTGTTGTGTTCATTGAACCGCATGTGAGCCGGACGCGAGACTTTGGGAATGAAATATATTACTGATAATAGCCATCTCTGTTATTATTAAGGTTTTTAAAGGGAAGCAAGAATGGGCCGAGGATGGATAGTATAGTGTACCTAGGTACTGTTAAGTTCCCTGAGCGCCTGCGTGCTGCTGCCCGTGCGCAGACAGTGCGAGGACCTGTGCGCCGCGATCCCACACCCACATACCCACCGTGCGTCTTCTGGGCAAAGACCAATCGGAGAAGGCCCCTGCCCAGCCGTGGACCAAGACCGGCTGGTGATGAAAGTGTAGAAGAAACAATTTACTTCTCACAAAAATCAATTCACAAAACAGAAAACTTGTAGATAACGCCTTAATAAGTTGCACCAATGAACATGTAATGAAATCTACTTATATATTTATGTACTAATACTAAATAGTATCGCATAACACAATTTTATGAAATAACAGCTCTGAAAGATTTTCTATGTGAAATTTTTATGTACATGCCCAATAATCACATGATTTTTTTCAAATAACCATAAAACGCTACTTGTACCTCCAATGGATAGTAGTCAATTTTGCTAACCACTGCAGGAACGGGCCAATCAAATGATATGTTCTTATATATGACGATTTATTTGATTAAATTTCATTTATTTTAAGGAGAATACACCAATCGGACTATTGTTACACGAACTGTAAACGCGAAGAAATGTAACACAATGTATTTAAATGTTAGGCGGACGGCATTGCGCCTTGTATAATGTTATTTAGGCAGTTAAATACATTTTAGATTTCTTTAAGGCACTATTGTTTTATTAAATATATATGGGACGTGTTCATGTTGAATACATTAGCATTGAGTTTTTTAAAATTGTTTTTTTTTTTTCAAAGATCATCATGAATATTTCTATTACACACATGCCAAAGTATTGGAAAAGTTATATATTATTAAGTGCTGAACATAAATGAGACCACTCTAAGAATTAAATTTTTGATTTTTTAATATTACACATTAAAGAAAGTTTCGGTACTTATTATATGAGTCCATGTTAAATGTTAATGTACATAAAAATAGTTTCTTGAAAATTTCTTACATTACTATAAATAATAATAAAAATATGTCCGAGGATTATCTGGGTTTAATAGTAGCAGTGAATAAAAGTGTCTGCTCGTGGGCCACTCAAAAACATCTAGATTTTTGTGAATTTAGAATAACTTATAGTTTGCATTGCTTGTCAAATAAAAAAAAATTAAGTGCAACGGACACGATATAGTCAGACAATTTTATTTCGAAACCCTCGTTATAATTATGACATATAACCGACATGTAAAACATTGTGGGCGTTGGTAAAAATAAATGTTTTGATATATTATGTAGGTTTATATTTTATGGACCAAGTAATATATTATTCATAAACTAGGGCATTATTTATAAACCTAGGACAATTTGAAAAATAACCGAGTATAAAAGGGCGATATGGTAACAATTGAAGTAAATAAGTTGCCGAAGCTCTATTAATAATGCTCTTTACCTATTAGGTGTGATAATAATGTCTTATTAAATACTTTCAGAGGATGATGCTATTATTATAAACTTAACATGACAACAACAATAAAACAAATTTGTTTTGTTTGTGGAGCCCACGCGGAGCGAAGGTAAAACTTATTGCTGATTATGTTTAGATCTTGGGATTGATCCATCATACCTGTAAGTTGCAACTCGAGTGATTCATTAATTCCAGTCCTATTTTGGTGCAGATGGACAAGTTATAATACGGTCAACTTATCAAATATTAACCATAATTAATTACTTTGTACACATACACGATGAAATATATACTTATACGCAATGGACTTGTTGTACATGTAATTAAACGTAACATCACGCCTGTAATCCCCGAATAGGTAGGCAGAGAAACGTAGAACACTCCCGTTTCACCAGTTGTACATGTTACATGCAATTAATTGGTTGATAATGCTTATTATTAAATATATAATACAATTACTATATATCACACCGTAAACAAACATGGTCATTGTTGTAGAATAAAACTCAAAAAAAATCAAATAAGCGTTCTAATAGCAATTCCAAGCAAAAATCACTTGTTTCTAAATTCTAATTGAACTTTATCACTAGCTATTTCATTTGTACAATCTGAAACAATAGACAGATAAGTGAACGAAATTGCGTTAACGACTTCTAACGATGACGTACTCGTGTCGTCAAAATGATTAGACGTGACAGGAGAGAGGACGTGGCGGCAGTCACGTAAGCGTTACCACACAATTAGAACTAATACTGTATAGGACTTAGATTGTGTAGATAGAGCCGTGATTTTTCAATAAGTCTTTGTGTTTTTTTTCTTTCATGACCGTAACATCACGCCTGTAATCCCCAAAGAGGTAGGCAGAAGAGTGTAGTAGGTACAACCCCACGTTTCACTAGTTACGTCCACGTCCCACTACGGAATAAGTGCTGAGCCTATTGCTGTACACCTGGCTTTCCACATTTCCAGACTTCGATCCGCAACTGGAAAATTTAAGTTAGAAAAATCCACTAGTGCCCGACCCAGGATTTGAACCCAGGGTCTCCCGATCGGCATCCGTTTTCCTTACATGAAAGTCCCTATAGTCTAATACCATGTCTGGATTTGTGCCCGGTGTATTGATTTGTATATTCGTATTATATGGGTTTCAAAGTTATATATTATAGAATATTTGCTAAACGTCGGTAGGGTTACAATTGTAAGATACCTAGTTTGGATTGGTCCAGTGTCCGGATGTGGATAGCGAAGTACAAAAGTATAGGGCATATGGAATAGAGGAAAATGCTCCAAGAAGTCTCCTGGGCAGTTTTGATAAAAGCAGAAATTATAATATCTGTATTAAAATGACTTCATAGAATATTTCGTTACTATATTGCTTATCTGAATTATTTCATAACAATTTAAAATGGTTACGATTGCGTATTACTATTATTTTGACATCAACATTACCCAATTCGGACTGAAAATCAGCGCTGCGACGTAGTCGCGGCAATAGCTGAGTCCCAACCGTTTTGCGGCTTACTGTTGCTCCACCTAATAGTGATTTTGCATTACGTATCAAATTTTTATTTTTGTTTTATTATTAGATACTATTAATTTTTATCACTTTTATTTTATTTTTTAAGCTATCATACTTACCTCTTGTAAATAAGTCAATTGTTAATTGTTAATAGGGGCAATGTAAGCCAAAAATAAATGAATTCTTTCTTTCTTTCAATTTATATTTCCACTGTTGGCCATGAGCCTCTACTTAGAATGACAGCGATCAATCCAGCCATTTACCAGGCTACAAAACGCGTGTTGAATACTTCAGAAAAATTACAGAACACTGGAGAATTTTTCAATTCTGTATCTACTTTTAGAGGCGTACAAATATTCTTACTATACTTACCTTCTCTATTATAGGGAGTGACATATTATTCCAAAAACGTAAGCCACTTTGTAAAGTAAAAAGGGCGCATTAAGCATTCGAATGACACAAGCTGGTAGACGGCGGACGAAATTTAAACGTCTAGACTAGACTAACACTGCTTTGTAAAACTGCTCTGTGCACTGCTCTGTGCTCTGCTCTGCGGCTCCGGTGCGGTCCATGAGCGACAGGGACACCAATCGTTGCAAACTTTGCGGACTCCTCCGTGTGTAAGTAAATTTCATGAAGGACGTACACATTTTAATAAGTCGCGTACTTATGGTAGGATGCAATTAATCCTGAGTGTAGTAGTAGTGATGGCAGCAGTAGTAGGTATTACTCCCACCTACCTATTCTATCTCATTCTTCTATTATTTATACCTTCTAGTTCCCAAAGCACATGTATCTAAACGTAACGAATTAAAGCAACCTAGATACAATCAATGCAATAATAAAGCCAAAAGTTACGCAAATTAGCATAGTTTAGTAACATGATTACGTTGGACATTGCCTTCGAGCGATAACATAACGAATATAGGGTAGGAAAGGGCATGGTGCCGTCACTTCGACCTCGATCATGGAGGCTTTGACGCTGTTTTGCTTCGCGGTGTTGCTGCAGGTATGTTACTTTAATTTTTAATGTGTTATTTGAAATGAATACGAATACTGAAATGTAACACCGAGCGAAAGAAATCGTCTTATTACATTAAATAGATTTTCTTAATGATTTTATATTGTCCTATATCGCAACGAATTATCATGAACTAGGGCGACAAATATTAATTAAGAGAATGATGTTAACCCAGAAAGATTAGGAAGTTTAGTTTTACGGCTAGCCGTCAACCTTTTATCAATTCCTTCACCGAGTACCTATAGATGCGCTCTGCGGTCAAGTCTGTGCTCAATTCAGCGTAAAGAGACTCGAATTCCTTTAAAAGAGCATTAGCTTCAGGATACATAGGCTTCCGCTAACGCCATTTTTTGTCGTCTACCTGATAATGTTGTTGTGTATAATAATTACACTACGGAATAGAAGGTGAGTCTATTTCCTTATACAGGGCACAAATCCAGCCTCCGAGCCACTACCACAAAATTTAACTAAACAATTTTAGATTTTAAGTTCAAAAACTCTGTACCTACCTATGTATTCATTCATGTGATGTTTCTGGCTAAACTAGTTTCGGATCTGTCCAACCTTCTTTTACATGAGCATATGATTCAGGCTCACACATGACTCGATTTCAAACTAATTGTAAGTAGAAGCTGTGATATGGTAACAGACGGCTCATAAACTCGCCATATGTACATATTGATCAAGTAAATATTAAACCTACAAACAATAAATACTAGTGATCATTACACCGCCAGCAAACGCACGCTCAGCAAGCTAGGGGCACTGACCGCTGGATCAACTGACCATTCTTAAGGTTATTATGTATAAAGGCGGCTTGACTCACGTTTGTTTGTTTGCGATAACCCGACGAGATTCGGACCTATGCGGGTACCGGCTGCATCGGCTCCCGCCGATTGTAGGGGGGTCGCAGCAGAGCGGCGGAAAAACTAGACACTAGAAATACAATATGCTTTTTATGGACGTTATTTATGCACGTGTTCGCTTTAATTACAGCACGACACTAAACCGGTTCAGATGACCAGGAATAGATAAAGACGTGACTAAGAATTAATTCGGCTAGATGTGTTTTTCGGGGTGGCCCTCTAATTTCGGACATATTACGAGGTCCTTCCTCATGAGCTCCCGCCGATTGCAGCGAGGTCGAGGCGGCAGTCGCCGTACACCCCGAAAAAACATACGTGAGTATAGCCGAATTAATTCTCAGTCATGTGTAAAACTCACGAAACATTCAACAACAAAATAGATAAAAATCTAGTTAAAATATTATTTATTTGACTGCCGATCCGAAGTCTTTAAAATCCCGGGTCGGGTCTGCACCATTGAATTTTTCTATTTAGATTTTCTTATTAGAAAACTACTATCACTAAAACTATTATCGTGCCTTAATTACGATACGATACGCTTTTTACTACGATGGCTTAATCACTCACGCTCAGCCATTGACACGACGAAGAAGAATAGCTACTATATTCCTCTGCCTACCTCTTCGGGCATTATAGGCGTGAATTTACGTAAAATATTATTTGGGCTGATTTAAGAATATTAATATGGTAAGGTACCAATCTGTAATCTTATTATATAGGACCAAAATACAGATTTAAAGTCATTATAGGTACCAATGTTCTGGAAAGCGTTAGAAGATGAGTATAATTAATGCCGTCGCAGAGAGGTCGTCAAGTGTAAACATCGTATAAAGAAAGGTCACATCCCCCTGTCACCGCTCGTCCACCATTATCCATGATTATTCAGATTAATTACTCATTAAAAGGTGATGAGTCAATCAATCCATATTTGTATTTATGCTGCAAAATTATGATGGGATTGGAATTGGAAAATGGAAAGCGATTTTAAAGTAACAAGTCTCGCTAGCATGTATACAAAAATACAGTTTGTCTTATTAAATGTCATACTATTGTCAACTTTGAAACAAGCGCGGGAAACATTACAGTTAGTTGATATATTCCATTTCGGTTTATCTATTCGAAGGGTTTTTGAATACGCGTAACGAAACGAAACGAAACGAAAAATAAATTCGCGCCACGTAGATCAATTTATACACAATTATTACGTAATGTTACAATTAGTATTTAGTTATAATAAACAAGACTTATTTTAGAGGGAAATATAATAATTGAGAACACTTTCTGTTATCAATAACTCGTTACGAATTTTTAGTTGATCATTTATATAGTTATTTATTGAATCAGTAGCGTATTTTTTGTAAAAACTAATTATATATTACGGACATATTAACAAGATTATCTCATATTTTTTGCACTTTTTATTAGCATCTTATCAAGAAAATGCATAATATCGAAGTACAGATGGTACAATTAAAAATCAATAATTAATTACAATCAAATAATTGCGAAATGTAATTATAATTAAATTATGTCTCGTCAGTTTCTTGTCGCAATTATTTAAATCGACTGCAAACAATTAATGTAATTCCTGTATTTGAAGCAAATTTGACATGCTAAATAACCGTTCGAAGGCCCTAAGAGCGGATTTACACTATTAGGTACGGATTTACCGAATCGGTTATTACAATTTACTGTATAGTCTTTTAACACTTCGTAACCGTATCAAGTTTTGGCGTAATGAGTGAAAGTAAACATTATTTTTGCCGTGGAAACCGTACGCAAAAACCGTTTCGGTAAACCGCAACGTGTTTGAACATGCTAACAAACATTTTACTATAACAATATCTAAAGAAATATTAACCCAACTGACTGATATTAAAGTGTTATTTTACCGAAATCTATAATTAATAAATCAAGCAAGTAATTTATTAATAATCGACGATAACGATAAATAACGGTGTATACCTACATTCAAACAGATATGCGCATGCCGACAACATGTTCAATGCGACGTTCAATGCGTAACATGAGTTGTTAGTAATACAGTAGGTACGATCGTATGAAAGTGCACATTGTCTGCATGCTCGTATATCATCCGTGGGCGGAAGGACCGCGTGTATTGCGTAAAGATGTAGGTACACCAGCATAAATCATAATCGTGAATTATAATAACATTACTTTAATTACATATTAATTACGCCATGTGCCCCTCGTACCATAAAGGGTTATAGAAAAACCTCCTAAATAATGTTGTTGCATGCTGGTTTTATTTTAGTTATACTCAATTCTGTATTAGCTGTTGTTTCATAGTAATAAAGACTTTTCTACAAGTCACGCGACATAATTATACTATGATTAAAATTTCTTAACAATTTCTATATAAAATTGTAGCATAGAAAGCTCCTCTTGATAATTATTATAAAAATTTCATAATAATAATATATAATCAATGTAATAATCATACAAAAATATTGGAAATACATGTAACTATATTCTATAGGCAGTGCGTGGCTAATATTAAAGACGAGTTTGAAGTTACAATTTATGTTATTTTAATCCATTATTGCTCGTCGGTGATGTTACATTTTCTTTCCACAGATCTATTTTGGGCATTATTTGTCTGTATTTATTGGCACCTGCTGACCAACATTCGTTTGAAATAAGTATAATACTGCTGTCGCTTTAGGAAAAATAAACTCGATGACCCGTTTAAATTTTCGTACATCTTGATCTTGCTTGCAGTACTTCATGTTATGGGAAGTTATCGTAGAAAACCTATTTTATGTAACGAATTTTACAAATAAAAGAAATAAATTAAAAACTCTATTTCAAAGTTTATATCTATGGCAACACATCAATATTTATGAAACATTGTATAAAGCCATAATCAATTATTTACCAACTAAGCTATCACTTGGGATCTGTGAGTGCCATTTTAAAGAAATAATTAAAACGGTGAACAGAATACTGAAGACGTTTAAAATTTGACGGTGATTAATAATGTACTAACTATACACACATCATAAGTAATGAACACACACTCACACACACACACACATACACACTCACGCGCACGCACACACACACACACACACACACACACACACACACACACACACACACTCACACACACACGCACTCTTCTACACTTAAACAAATTTTTGGGCGCTGTGTTTACTTTTGCATATTTTTATATTTCATTTTTCTATTTAATGTGATGAATACTTTGTGACGTTATCTTATTAGTTTAATATGCATATTGTAAATCCGTAATTGGCTTCAAGATCTATATTATAAGTTTAAACAGTATTTAAATTGTTAATAAAGCTGTGGATTTTGTGAATAAATAAATAAATAAATTTCATTTTGTGAGTAACCGAAGTCGTAGATATCAAAATTATCTAAAATATTTAAAAATAGTTGAATTGTAACATTACGCCTATAATACACGAAAAGGTAGACGAGGAGAATAGCACATAGTCGAATTGTAACAATGAGAATACCTCGTCATATATATGTATTTAATTTACTTGGAATTACATAATTCTATTGCTAACATACCGTTGGTACTCGGTACAATAAACGCTCTGACACGATGGTAGGGGCTCATACAATTCTGATGATGTAGCGATCTGGTCCGACCTCAGCTAAGCTTAGTTCCGTATTTACTAACTTATGTTAACATAGTACTTACTAATCAAACATTATTGCAAAGCCCCATGTGGGGATATTCGTAAATGTAACGTATAAATGACACAGGGTGGTTTAAATGTTACGAGTAGTTAGTGGGTGGTTGGTGCGTACATACGTTCATACACAGAGCATACATTTTCAGAACAGCCCCTGCTATCGTTGATGTGAGACGGGAGTAATTTGTTAAAATGCCGATGTCAGTAATAGTCAAACAATTTGTTTTTTTTTAATTTCGTGAATATCTCCATTTACGGGTTTCAAAAGTATTTTTATTGATATCAAATTCATACCAAATTTAGATGTAAATATTGTTTTCATCGCATAAAACAAGCCGAGATTAAATTTATTTTTATGATAAATTACGTTATTTATGCATCGGTACCGTGGTAATTCTATAGACAGATAATATTCCAACAAGAGCTGAATAATATTCTCAAGGGAGCTGCAGTCAAAATCTAATGCAAATGTGTGTATCTACATATATGTACTCCACTAACCCCAACTCACTTGGGGGAATAAGACGGATAATAGTCTAATATACAACACATATCCTGCTTAACTTTACTATTTTATATAAGACATATGTATATACTTCATATTATGGCAACATGTATTTCTTTATCGTATAACCCTCAGTAATGGTCGGTAATTTAAAAATTATTATGTGTAATCGATTAGGCAATAGTGATTCAACTACCCGTGTATCGTGTATAAAACTCATTCCGTCCTCAATTCACATTGGTAGTGACTAAACACAATCAAGTCGTATGCCTAATTGTTAACAAGAACACACGATCGCCTACAACTGTCATCAAACACTGACTGCCCTGACAGACACAGTAATTCGATTCGCTTTAGTAAGGGGTAATTCAAACGCATCGTTAAAAGATTGCTTCAAAGTGAGTAACGTATTGGCAAATCTTGCAATGTTGTAAAGCTCGTAAATTACTGAGGCCACATACGATCAGATGGACTGTCTTCCTGTTTTTTATAGCTTTTCATTTTGAATAATACATATATGTACCTATAGTTTAGAAAATTTCGATTGCTTTCTCGGTTATTATTTTGGAAGCAAATACTCCACTGCATATGAAAGTAAATGACTCAACGCTGTTACAGTACTCCGATACGAATAGTAATATTATATGTAATAACGCCTCACTTGAAAAACATTCAACATATTTTCATAGATACATTAGGAGTGTTCTACATTCCTCTGCCTACCTCTTCGGGGATGACAGGCGTGATCTTACGTATACTGTCATAGAATATGTTTGACGTCATCTGTTACCAAATACAAGAGAATTAGTGTATATGTAGTAATAGTTATTTGTCGGTATGTCGAGCTAAAATCGTCACTTCTATAACGAGACCTACTTAAATACAAACCTGTAGACTTTCGTGACGTCAAACATATCCGATCAGTAGAGATTAGGAGAGATCCCACTTGTTATATGTATTCCGAGATACGGGAACAATATGGATGGTAGAACACAAGAGGCTATATCATGAAGCTATGTATATGTATATTTCCATACTCATACCGAAATAGTAAGGACTCAGACCACTCCACAACCTATTCCATAATGGGACGTAAAAGTAACTGGTGAAACGTGGGAGTATACTACATCCCTCTGCCTACATCTTAGGGAATTACAGGCCTGATGTTACGTTTATAACTCTTAATATATTGACATTATTGAAAGGTGTATGTTATTCATTATTTGTTAGATATCATTTCTTGCCGTTTATTAATAGGTACTGATGTAATATGATTCATCCCTTTATGTATCCCGCTTTTCATACCCTGAACCAATTTATCCTGTATACATTCGCTATGAAAGTGTTAATTAAACCGATTAGCTTTCAATGAACAACACGATGTTACATCAGATTTCGCTGCGAAGGTAGTTCACGAGATTACGGGGATTTTAGGCGTAAATACCACTGACTCCCGAGCGTTAGGCTTATTACAGTGTGACGACTTATTACGCCTTAATTGTTCACCATTAAGAGCGTTTATGGCAATATGTAATAATTTTAAACTATCAGACATTTATCTGTGACTATTAAGTACACTTGAGTTTTCCATGTTTATGTTCTTTTAATGTGCGAATTCTGCCAACTAATCTTCTTATCGAGAGCGAACATCAGTGATCAACAATGATATGTAAATAGAGTTCATGTTAATTATTTATTTGGTACAATTGTAAGTATCACATTACAGGTTAAGTCCAGTTCGTTAGCTTAAGTCATCCGATATTATATCACATTGTTATACATATTTACATCATGAATTTATAAAATAACATTAAAAAAATACATCAAATATAATACTTTCATTACTAATAATATGATAATGGTGATGACAACTAACAGTTTTTTACATTTTTAAATCTAGTATTGGACATATGTCTTTCAAAAGAGGTTTTTTCCCAGAATCCCAATGCTGGGCATGTGGGCTGGGAACCGCTGTAGGCGATCTGAGCATGTAGCCAGATGTAGTGAGATCATGTCATACCACAATCTGCCAAAACCTGCCGTTTTAGTCGCGTTGTACGTCATGGTATCCCCGCTTGGTGTATCATGTCAACATTTGACGAAGCGATTTTTATAAGACCTAAGTAGACTTGAATCAGTAGTGAGGCCGAATATACTAGTACTTGAAATTTTAAGAAAATTAAAACACATTTTTGGTATAGAAATAGAGTCAGTCAACCTCTGTATAGGAAGAAAAATTACCTGTATATTGTGAGATTATTATATTACCCAATGTAAAATCCGCAACGGTCCACTGGTGGACACGGGCCTCATCTGAGAGATTATGCGCATATGCGATTATGCGCATAATCGCATATGCGCATAATGTGCCCCAGCACATTCCTCTATCTACCTTACCCGCATGTGGGCATGCGTTAATACATATCGTTAATACATAACGTTAATACATATCCCATATAAGAACACATTGGTTCACAATTTAAAAGTATGTCTTTATAATGCCTGCTATTGTTTATTCAATAAAAAGTTTCATATTAATCCAAGTTACAATATATTTAACGATAAACTGTTTTAAAAATAACAAAATAGAATATTACAATATAACGGTATCTCATACGGTCATTTTGTTTTTGTAAAGTCTGTGAGCCAGCACTTACCAGCAAGAACGACTGATAAATCCCTCTACGAGAGTAGGCCCGTGTCTTACAATGGAACGATAGTAAGATCGTAAAAATAATTATGTAATTTTTTTTACAACAACTTTTTCCCAGCAAAAATCATTCAACACAAAAATGTTACGTACCTAAAATAATATAAATAGTCAATTTCATGGCGATTTCATTACTTATTTATTATAATCATCTTAAAATAATTAACAAAATGTGCATATGTGTGTTGGAAATCGTAAGTATTCACTGGGCTTTATTTCACAACTCATCAAAACGTGATTGTACGTGGCTATCGGCAGTCTTATCTCGTATTGCTCTCAATGGCGCTACGTGACGGGGCGATTGCTACGTCATGAATACGCAGCCCGGACATCGCCTGTAAAAGAACGCAGTTTATCAAAATGTAATTAACGTTGCTTCCAATCGTTTTGATGTTTTTATTATTGAACTATTTGTACATATTGGGGCGTCTGCAATGTAACCGGTGAATTGAATGTTCTACGCAGATTATAATTATAATAACTGTTTCTATGTAGCCCAGATATCAGAAGATTTATTTAAAGAAAATTACATAGTAATATTACATTACGTCAAATTACATAGTATATGATATATTTATGACAAATACATACTTATGTACCTATCTTCTCTTAAATTCCCTTACATAATAGGCAAAAGCACTGCGTGCCAAAAAAATACATATGTACATACATATATTGACTGCCTCGTTGGTCGTGTTGGTTGCGAGTGCGACTGCCGAACGGGAGGTCCTGGGTTCGATTCC
>DWFO01001463.1:0-15824 GCA_018246595.1 Mimoniades nurscia nurscia | reverse complement strand
GGCGGTAGGGCGGGCGGCAGGGCGGGCGTGCTGGTTGCTAGGCAACGCGCCGCGGGTGGGCGTGGCAATCGATATTATCCTCACCCGGTCACCTTCACCTCCAGTAGCCCTTTTCCTTTTCATGACACCGTAGATGCGAATTATGGCACAGTCAGATAAGGCGTTCGTAGATTTTAAATACTTGCGCTAGAAACAAATAAATAATTGTAGTATTTAATCGATTAGTGCCACAGTATGATTACTATATTTCTTGTTGGGTATATACATATATTTATGTACATAATATATGTAAATGTGTACTAGTTCATTGCTTTTACTCCAAACACAATTGGATCGGGATTATTAATTAATTAGATGGTTGGAAATTGCATGCTATTCTGGAGTGATAATATCCGCAAAGGTTGAGAAATAATTACGATCAGATATTTAGGATTTGGATAACCACGTTTGTTTATATAATAGAAACCACCAATAAATATGTCTCAATACACATTACTGAATAATAGAATTGTATTTTAAAATAACATCACACCTGTATTTCCCCGATGGGATTAGGCAGATCAGTGTAGGATTACTACCGCCTTTCAGCAGTTATATTAAACGTGCCATGGAAGAGACGACTGGCCTATTGCCGTACGGTGGCCACAAATCCAGACTCCGAGCTTCAGTTGAGTATTTCAAGTTAAAAATCCAATAATTCTCGACCCAAGGATCGAACGCAGGATCTACTAGACAAACGAGGATGTCAAATTAGAATTTAATTATTATATTTAATAATTCGTTTGTACCGAAAACCTTTAACAGTCTGGTCTTAACTGTGAAGTGTTGTTGTAGAAATAAAGATGGAGTTTATTTTACACTCAGTTTAAATCTTCAATATTGTCAATTTCAGTACTATGAACAATATACATAAAAGCAATATGTTTATGTTTGTTTGTGAAATGGGTGCGCAATTAAAAAACGACACAAATATTCCCGCACAATCGGCGACTCATTTAACATCGCTGTCAAAAAGAAATTGAGTTCCTCCTCATTTTTGCGGGGGCTGTCGGCGACAGGCTGTATCGATACAGTACGTACTATTAGTGCACAAAGGTCGCCGGTGGCTGTCGGGCACACGAGGGCTGGGGCACGGAGGGGCGAATTATGAGCTGTCACGGCCAAACTACATCACTACCTGAGACTAATTTAGACGTTTCCCTTACCACTCTTGTACCGCTTTATTTTTTTATTTTTTCATTTAAGCCAATTTATAATATGTCCTACACAGAATCATTTCTTATATCCAACCCAAAATAACGAAAACGCCATTAAATTTACAAGCGGCATCCATCATCCATATATTCTTATTACATTTTTGTGTTTCGAATTGTGATTAATTTCATAAACAAACATAATCAAGCGTGTTGTTTATGGCTAGAGCGGGTGTGTTCCGTGTTCTCAAACTAATTATAACAAATCGGGCCATCCATTCCTTTATAATAGTCCTGCCAGTCCGGCGTCGCGTCCATCGCGGCTGACGGCGCATCCATCCCCGGAATATATGACCCATAAAACCACAATTACGTTTTATAAACACTACATTTATAACTACTTTATGATTGTATTATTTATTTAATGTAATATATAATGTTATGGTGGAGACTTTGATTTTTTTTCTAAACTTTATAATGTTTTCAAATGTTTAAAATTTCTGGCAGAGTACACTCCATTAATTTATAGTATTCGACCCATCGATGAATGTGGAAAGGGCTTACGAGGATTTGAAAATGTTTTGAAGTGTTGCTCACCTTGATGACGTGATTTTCGTGATTACATGGATATCATATAAAATAATAATACTTAAAATCGGATTTAGTACTAATTATTTATTTATTTTTATGAGGATTACTTTAATTGAACTATAATATTTCCTTTGGAAACTAATATTTATTTAAAGTTCTTATTTTTTATTGGTTTTTTTATTTTTCATTTACTTATACATACCTACATAAACATATTGTATATTTTATATGTCAAATGTCCAAATTGTTCTTCGTACTCAAGTTTATGTAGAACGTTTGGATATTTGTTATAGAATATATACGAAAAATAAATTTGAAATCTATGAAAGATTAAATAAGTTGTTTCCATACTGTGAACCGTACCTTGGCGGAGATGCGCGGCGCTCGGCGCTCGACGCGACGAGCGCGAGCGGGGCGCGCCCGCACTAAATTTAAATATTTTAATCCTCAATTTAAATTTTTGACATTTTTATTTTATGTTGGTATTCGTGTAGTTTCATTTTTGATGTTATTTGTCATATTCGGGAGACGGCGCAACGCGTCACTGGCGCCTTGGTACTTCATTTGTATCCTGCGTCCAGACATCCCAATAATTCATATATACATAAACAGATATTTGTTGTTGGAACACAGTCATGCAATTAATTATAAAATATTATTGTAAACCTTTTTCCGTTCCAACACTGGTTACCCTTCTCTCGTCCCAACCAAACGAGCCTTCGAGCAAAGTCCACTACGATACTCCCAAACGAATTTTTCAGTCAGGGGCTTATCGGTTTGCAGTACCTACCTGTGTTTTTAAATTTTTCAGAGGTTAAACATTAGTTCTCCAAAGCTAATTTGAAGCATGTCCCGTATACAAATATTCTTGTAAAAACGGACATTGCCAAGTTTACAAGTCGCTTGTAATTTGTGACCTCGTCAGGCCCAAAAAGGCTTCAATTGTATATAAGGAAACAGTTGTAAATGCTTGCTTATAACTGATTATTATTTAGATTCATGTATATTTTATGGTGATGTGACACATTTCTTTGTGACGCGCTATAAATACTAATTAGGTATGCAATCCGTTACAAATATCTAATGGCAAATAACGTCATCCAATTCAAGAGTAGGTACCTAGGTACCTACATGTAAACTAAACACAGACGTAAATTGATTACAAATGACAGGTATCCACTGCTATTATCTTAATATTTATTGTTGGTATTACTCGAAGATAAAATAAAATAACACACAGATAAGATTAGTTTTTAAGTAATATAAAAATGAAATGCTACGAATAATTGTGAATAAGAAATTATCTATTATTTACTCGGAATGGTTAGGTAACTGCCGACTGCCGATCGAGAAATCCTGGGGTCTATTCCCGGAACATGCAAAATATCGTTGGGTTTTTCTTATTTGAAACCCCACTAGTAGCACGGAGTCTGTGTTTGTGCTTTTGTGCCCGGTGTATGGGGGATTACAACTATTACACGCTACCTACCCCTTCGAGAAAATACAGTCCTGAAGGTACAAAAAATACTAAATAACAGAAGTACAAAAGTAACGGTTTCAATTTTAGCTGAAAACTTTAAGACAATTCGAAACATAAACATAAAACAAGTCAAGATTATTTGGCGAAGATATGGAGGTACTCTGACATTAACGTAATGAAATTTGTTCGTTAAAAGAAAAAACTTACGTTAGCGACTATAGAATATCATATACTAACAGCACATCGCATCATGCGCGCAAACCAGTGATATTTAGTTATTTGTTACTTAAGGAGCAAAGTGTTGTTGGTTGGAAGGGTGTTTAGGACGAAATAATTTGTTATATGTCACCGTTTTTGACCACCAGAAGATGTGCTCATAATTTATATTCACAAATAGAATAATGTACGTACCTTACAGAATAACTGCTCATCAGGTTCCAAAGAGCTGTATAAGTATTTGTTATTCTATGTTTAGAAAAAATATTTGTAAACATTGATAAAACCTCCACCAATTCACCCAAAACATCTATTCAAGTTGTTATTTCGCTTTAGGTTCCGTAATTGTTGCAAATAAAAAAAATCCAGTATTCGAACGTATTATCTTACGTCTTATTTACTTGAGTCTCGTATTTATGTACTAATGTACCGTGTTGCTCATGAATGTGTGTTTCGGTGTTGACCATCTACAGTGCTCAGAAGTAGCAGTGCTTCAGTGCCTAGCCTCGAATAAGACGGATACCGACTAAATTGATACTGACATTAAGCTATAATTAGACTAATGATACTAAGAGTTTTATTCCTCCAATAATGTTACTAATTAAGACTGTGTAATGAGTTAGGTACTTATTGCTATTAATAACTAATGTTAACTTAACTACTCGTAGCAGTTACGGTCCTATTCTGATCGACTCGTAACTACTGTCTGCTCGTTCACTGTCTGAGATTGACCATGCGCATGTGGTAAGTACATTCGTATTGTATCGTGTGCATGTGTGCGTGTGTCGGTGGTATTATGTCAGATTTTATAGCGTTCATAATTTCATTCGCAATTTCGATGCTTTCTGGTGACCAACATCCACTGCTTCGGTTAAGTGATATTTATTTGTCACGTCGGTACAATTTTACCGGAACCATAGTTGTATTTCAGCATTTTTATTGCATTTATACGAAAGTTTTCTTGAGTTATTTAAGGTAAATATTTTATAACTAAAATTACAGACATCTTCGTAATTTAAAATGCGATGTAAATGATTTTTGTGTTTTAAAAACTGTTACGTTGTTTACGGCCGCCAACTAAGTACCGTTAAAGGATGAATGTAGTCTAGGAAATGGTGCATTTAATATTCTAAGCTTTTAAAGTTTAAACATTTCCGCCTGTCTCTGTATCTGCCATCTGCCACTGCAATAGTTCTAACTCTGGACATTGTAAAACTTGTATCTATCTATCTATCATGTAGGTAATACTATTCTTAAAGTATCTAAGTACTAGAATATTTTGAGTATAGTTCGACTCGGTCCTGTTTATTGACTGAGCTGTTTGCTTAAATCATGAAAACAAGGAAAACTGTAGATTGTTACAAATATCGTTAAAAGATGTGTACCTATTATGTGAAATATTGTATTGGCATGGCAATATCAGGATCTTAATAACTACGAGTAGGTATACGATACAATACGATACGATATGTAGGCAATACGATATCGAACCGAAAACGCAATAGATACAAAGCAAGCGTTATAGATGCAATTGTCTTCTGAGCAGATGAAGTGGCAGTAGTTATTTATTTTAATTTGTACTTCGGATGTTTCTGTGAAATATCGGGGAAATACTCTCAGCAGGCGGTCGTCGTTCCATATCGCGATGTAACGAAATATTTCGATAGATATGTCGTGTCATCGCTAGCATTCATCCAATCACACCAGTACAATAATAATTTACTTACATTCATTGTAATACTAATTATAAGAAAAATTTACTTTCCATTTCTGACGCTTCTGAAAGAGATCTCTTTAAAGGAATAAGCGACGTCATTGTACATAATTTCTTTTCTGTTCTTATTTGCTATGTGTACAAATAAATAAATCTTGATAAAACTCTATCCTGCCTAACGGACCCATTTATTAAATATTTTGAATGTTCTAGTTGTCCATATTGTTTTATTTATTCGTTTCTGTACAAAGATAGTTTATTTATTGCAAATATATTTAATAATTTTTAAAATACATTAATATATCAATTAAAAGATATTGGAATATACAACAAAATATTCTATAAATATATTTCAACTAACACCGTCATGACGAGGTGGCCGAGTGGTTAAGGCGTTGGACTGCTAATCCAATGTGCTCTGCACGCGTGGGTTCGAATCCCATCCTCGTCGGAATTTTTATACACAATTGAATATAATTCATTTTAAGATTAGTAACGTGACAATATAAATATGAAGCTAATAATTTATCTAATAGTAAAATATTTTTTATATTCGTTATTGTAAATTGTGTTTAGCACTTAGGATTTTTATTACCGATATATACTTTTGTTTGTTTCTCAGAAATGTACAATATTTAAAATAGACATGAATGTTATGTATTTATTTATTTGCGCTTTATTGTACACCATTAATAGACAATGCAAAGGCCGAATTTAATGTCTAGTGGCATTTTAAAAGTAAACTTTAGATAAAGATCAAATTTATGAATCTCAATCAAATCAGTTTTTCATCTTAAATATTTTGATTTTGGAAAACAATTTATTTAATTTGCCAGTTATAGCTTTATTTCATATTAACGGACTCCTAATATTTGATATGACGCTGGCCATATACTTTCTATAGCATTTTGGGAATTCTTTTTTAATGATGTCAGCAAGTCAGCAAAAGCAATTAATGAAAGTTCAACTTGCTTGCACCAACTAGTTTTGTATCGGCCTGTGAATCCAAGTTGACCCATCTACTGGCTATGTTGTTTTGTGCGCATTACCACGTAACCAAGGGCGGTGTCAACTACCTACTGCCATTGGATTCGAACATTTTAGTTTGTTGGAGCTGTGGACATAAATATGATTATCTTGCTGCGACCTCTGACTGACGTCACAGGAGACACTTCAACCGCGGTTACAAATACCATTATAATCTTCAGGTTGCGGAATGATCATACCTTGAAGCCTAACATACTCGTACGTTACGGTAATGGTTATGGTTAACTGTTAAAAGACCTGTTTATATACGTCTGAATTGTTATTTTTCTTCAGACGCTTTCGGTTGGTTGTCTTAGCTGGTTCATTTTGAAGCATTATGGTTCATCCTGTTCCAGTCCTTATTGTAAAGCTAATATTGAATATCCTGGTATTGATATAATTGATTCACACGTATGCGTAATCGCGCGAACATGTCAGGCGACGTGTACGCTAGACGAGCAATTCACTACTGTATGTTAATGTGCGATTTGCAGGCGCTTCAAATTACAATCAAGTGCTGGATGACACTGTGTTCTTTACAGTAAGTAGGTATACTTTGATTTAAATGATTACGCCATGTCATAATGAATAATTAATGAAGCAATTAATGATATAAATGTTCTGCTTATATACATCATCATCATCATAGATATGTACCTAATTTATTAAATTCGATTGGATAAAACAACAAATCATATTGTTAATAGAGACAATAATTTTTATTTTGGTAACAATATTTACTTGTTATTTTATATATTATACATTATTAGTTATTTTATTAAAAACAATTATTTGTTATTTATTAAATACAATTCTTTATTTTTTTCTTAAGAATAATTTTTATTTCGTCACGCCATGCCCCAGACGGGGTAGACAGAGCACTATGAGTGCCAAATAGATTTACAGAGCGAACTTGGTTCTTCTATAATTGTTGCTAAAATAATTTTTGTGTTTCGGCTTGAATCTTAGTCGCGATTATGTACTGGAAGCGACCATCAATATTCATGACCTTGACGATCTTCGAGAAGGATGTTCACTAATTAACACTATCTGGGTTTATGTATATCAACAGTCCTATCCTATAGGACGTTTAACTCTAACAACGTAGTAACAATTCACACTATCTAGTCCTATTATCCACTACCAGCCTACCCTGCGAGTGACTTGGCATGAAGATATAATTATAACAAGCCCTTCAAAATATTGTAACGGCGCTGCTCAGAGCTATCCTGGTGAATACCTACCGATATTATTCTTAATAATTCAAATTATGGATCAATCAAGGTTAATTTTATTTAAATAATAAACATTAATTATTTTAGTTCGCCTTAGTAAACTGTATTTCTGTCTCAAATTATGCGTACATTATTTATTTATAGATGTTAACAACAGGCGACGCTGCAGAATTATTTTTATATCATATTCTTTTTTTTATTTACTATTATTGATGTTACGATGATCTTATTTCTCTACTCACATGTTTCAATTAACAATTTAAATAAGAACGGGCAATATTGACTGCCTCGGTGGTCGTGGGTTGCCACGTCGATCGGGCGGTTCTGGATTCAAATCCCGGGTTGGGCACTGTGGGATTTTTCCAATTTAGACTTTCTAGTAGTGACTCGGAGTCTCAATAGGCTCAACACCTATTCCACGGTTGAGCGTGAGCGTCACTATTGAAAGTGGCAGTGTACTACACTCTTCTTTCTAACTCTTCGGGGATTACTTAAATACCAATTTTAGACATTTCGAATACAAGTTTTAGACTAAAACTACTTTACATTTTAAATACATACCTAGAAAATAGAGACGTACATATATTTTTATAAAACTGGTGAATAGCAAGAGGCTGCAACCAACTACCTCGTTTCCTGCGTCCCCGGCTCGCTGCAGGCGCGCAGCTATAAAAGCTTTTCATTGAAACTACTCGCGACACTTTAAGTGATTTTCGTGAGGATTTTATTTTTGAATTTTTGATTTTGGCTGCTGTTGGATTAATATGATTCATCATATCGGTTTCAGTTTGAAGTACATTTAATGTCTTAAGAAGTATATTTAATGTCAGTATCAGTACGATAGGATATATGTATGTATGTAGGTTTAAATCATATAAGTACATTATGACTCTTATCTTACAGATGTAGAGAAAAATAAAAATGTTTCACAGATATTTTGTCCTTTAGGTATATGTTACGTAGGTACAATTTTTTCTCCAATGTGTGAAAGCAATCCCCTTTAATAATGTTACGAGTAACGATTGTATTTAATGCAGAGATTAAACATGTCAAGCTCAAAACCATATTCTTTATGGGCTCAAACAAGGCGGCATATATTTTTAATAAGTGCGAATAATTAGATGTGGCGTGGGTGCGCCGAGGCGCGTGCCGCCGCGGCGCGGCCACGTGGCCGGGAAGCGCCGCGGACGTTGTCTATGGTGGCCATTGTTACGAGAATTATTTATGAATATTGTTTCGCCGCCGGCTGAGATCGTCGCCACGCGCTCCGAGCGCTTGATAGATGTGAACAAGCACTTATGAACACTTAGTAAGCTATACGGTTTAGAACGAGTGAAGAGTCAATGATTTAATCGTAAGCCCTGGCCGCTGTAGCTTAGTTGCTATTGAATAAATGTTACAACGACATTTAAGCGAGTTAGTCAAAAAGAGGCTGATTATGATGATGGCTGTTTCCTTTAACATATATCTGTACATGATAATTAATTGTACCTACCTACTTCCTTAAATTAGGGACTTTTAAAGTGTTAATGGGAAAGCTTATGAAATCATTAATTACATAAAAATTCTTTTGTTGTCTAAACCATCATAGTTTGTAACAACATAATAAAATCATTGTAATTTTTGAATGGGTTGATATACTTACATATTTGGAATTTTATTAATCACATGTATAAACTGTTATGTAATGGCACAAGAAATAGCAACGTCAGAAGGAGTATGGCAATAAATAACGACGTTCGGGAGCGATGTCAGCTAAAGCCCGCCGATTGGTATCGGAAGTGAGGCGGGATGGTCGGGCGTGGAGGGGCGACTTCCGGGTTCCGGCCTACAGCCTACCTCATAACTCATCATCAGCACGCCGCGGGAGGCACCACTCACCCTCACGTGAACACAAAGAAAAATAAAGATTTGTGCGAATTATACCCTCTGTGTAAGCAAAGGGGAAAACATTGTAAGATATAAAAAATAAATCTTCCGACTTCTGCTGAGCCGAGGACTGCATATTGTTTTTTCACGTTTCGTTTTACATCTTCGAGAAAACATTGGGCACAATCTATATTATGTCAACTTGCTTTATTGCTAATAGATTTCGCTGACCGAGCACTTGGCTCACTGTCAATACTGCGCTGTTTAGATTTTGGTGAAGATTCAATTTAATATTAATATTAATAAGTATATTGAATGTTTCATTAAGTGTGTAACAAATGCTTCAAATGTAACGTGTATAAATAACGTAACACGTAACATCATGCCTGCAGTCCCTGAAGAGGTAGGCAGACGAATGTAGTACACTCCCACGTTTCACCCGTTACGTTTAATCCCCGTCTTGGAATATTAGTACCGAGCACATATTAGGACTCCGAACCACTACTAAAAAATATAAGTTACAAAAATCCAATAGTGGTCGAAACGGGATTTGATCCCAGGACCTCTTGATCAGCAGTCGAGCTTGCAACCCACAAGACTAACGAGGCAGTCTATGTACATAAATAAGATTAACATTTTTACTTTTTATTCTAAACCATATTTTAATTTTTATTCTAAATTCTATATCAAAGGATATCAGATACATTTGTCAGGTTTGAGAATGGCGTAAACGGTCAATAACCGCGTCTTAGCCATTATCTCGTGTCTCGTCTATTTGGTCGCATTCGAAGTAGTGACAACGTATGCACCTACGAGTATGTATTAGCCAAGGAGCAGCTTAATACCAACAGCTATTAAAAGGCGCAAAGTGAACACGGTTTGAGCATATCGCAGTAAATGTTAGTTACAGTCAGACGGAAGCTTTTAAAAGTAAGGTCTTGCTCGTTAACGAAACAGTGTCGCGCGCTGCCTTCGATAACGTTATCAGCTCGTTCTTCTCATTTGTATTCAGATCATGCGCAAAATACTTCTAACTATACGAATTTTAGACTTCACGGCTCATTTACTATAATAGATATTTATTTGTAACAGTTTTAACGGATTATTTTAACCAGACGGTATGTGGAGACGATAGGTACCATGTTACTTGAGGGTAATTGTTGGTAAAGCTAGAATCCGTCAGTCAGATTAAAATTGACTACATATAAGAAGTATACATACTTCTGAACAAAACTGAAACGATATTTATAACAAGGCAATTTTCCTAAGAGTATTTCTTGTCCGCACGGTCCGATCCTCGTATTTTACTTTATGTCGATTTTCATCTACTCATGGCGGAAAAAAGGGAACAATCGTGTTACGTTCCCTTCCGGGAAAGGGTTTTGCAATATTTTCATGATGTGATCATATTTCATAAAATATATCTCTACCAAATCTTTTTACAATTTAAAAAGAATAGATAAGTAAATTGGCCTTGATATGTAGATGTAGAATTAGAAGGCAAGTGACTTAGCACCTTAGCAATTTTCGATGTAGTAGAGTGAAGCGCGGCGTGAGATCGCGTATCGCGGACCGCGCGCCCCGTGCGAGCCGTCACAACACTTGTCCGATAACGGAGCCGCATGCGTCGCTCCCGCGCGCCTCTCTTCCGCTCAGGCTCATTTGTATTCACACCACGTGTAAGCTGCTTTAAAACTGTAACATCTACACAGGTGACTCAAAAGCATTTGAATTCTAATTATTTACATCTTATCAATATTATAATTGCATACATTTGTAAAGGTATCATAAATGTTAAAATACATATTAGTCGTTTATGCCCATTTAACGGTTGAAATAATAGATAATTAAAATCTGAAATATAAAATTTTACAGCTCTTAAGCATGCTTGAAACGAGTATTCGAAATTTTTTTTATTATGAATAAACCCCTTTCCTGCCATTAGACTTTGTTATGAAGTGTCAGAAAAACAGAATTCAACGAGGATTTTTGGAAAAAAAACTGAATTACGAAATACCCCATTCAAATTTTAAGTTTAAAGGTAGTAGATTAGAAAATAAAACTACAGATGGAAACATAGCTATGATTTAACACAGAAATATATAGGTATGAACATATACATGTAGGTATGTACTTACATACATACGAGCACATAAATCTAGACAGGTTAGCGTCAGAAGGAACGCCATCCCAACTGTGAAAAAACGTGTACCGATTACCGATAGCAGAAAATTTAAACGTCATTTTTTTCCATGTTTCTTTCGTTTCTTTGCATTTGAATAACTAATGTACGATCTCCTTTAAATATTATTTAATATAAGTATTCGTAGACATAAGATTATTTTTTTAGAAAAAGAGACATATGTATTATGTATGTTTAGGTACCTACTTATTATATAAATGTAACTTATGTATTTTCGTTTAATTTAGTATCGTGTTCAATTAATTAAAAAAAACAGATCGACATAGTATTCTTTAAATAACAATTTTCAGACCAATTGTAGTGTTTGACACGATGTATGTCTGTTGTGTACCTATACTTGACAATGTTTTACATTTATTGTTCTAGACATTTCATAGGCAGGGATACGTATTGTCGATGCGGTGTATTGTGAAAGAATTGAAATGTCTTTAATATCCATAAAATATGACACACAGTTTTTTATTACAGAAATGATCAAATATCAAATATGAAGTCATCATCAGTTCATTAATATTTTAAATTTAATAATGTTGCTTACATAAGTAGGTACATAATACTGTTTGCTTAGTTTTTTATGTCCGTAACTCTGTACATATTGTATAACAGTAAATTTAAAGGTAGATGTGTATCGTTTAACTAATAAATATAAGCAGAACTGTCTTTTTACTGTTAAATATAAATGGACCAGCCCGAAAACCATACAGTAGGTACATTATATATGTATATTAAGTATCTGCTGACAATACGTAATAATTTGTTTTATTTATCACTGTAACAATATTTATTGAGATGTAGCGCTGAAGTTATTTATTTATTACTGATGTTTCAGTTATTTATTTTCGATTTGAATATATGTAGATTTAAACAAGATGAGATAATGATTAACACGATCCATGTCGGGGCGGAGAAAGAATACATCCCCGACCTAATGCCCGGGACACAGGCTATCGTAAAAGGCGACTAAACCCGGCGCTAGACGATCGCTGTATGGCACAGCTCGGCTGAGGGCCCGGCCCGCCCGCCGGCCGGCACCTACGTATGCGATGCAAACAGCCGTGCTCTGCGACCCCCAGCCCGCATGATTGTGGACCAAACATTATGATGACGAATGTTTGAAGAGAAGACCGATGGTGTTAACATTGTCTCTCTTGTGTATTCGATGGAGCAGAGAAGTGTTTGTCTAAAATGTGCGCAGGGAAAGTCAACAGTCATCGTTTTAGGAAGAACTTTCGCTTTAAATATGTTTTGAATATATGGTTGTCGCGACTGCCTCGTTGATCGTGTTGGTTGCGAACGCGATTGCCTATCGGGAGGTCCTGGGCTTATATGCCAGGTCGGGCTCATTTGGATTTTTCTAACTTAGATTTTCTAGTAGTGGCTCGGTGTCTGGATGTGTGCCTGGCGGAGTATGACAATAGACTCACCACCTATTCCGTAGTAAGACGTAAACGTAACTGGTGAAATAATAAAGAAATAAATAAAAATCAATTCAACAGTTGTTTTCTTTGTACATATTTTGTTTTGCAATATATACAAACATAATACCAAACCTTGTAAAATACTTGTTCGTCCATTTACGTATATGTATCGGTGTTCTTTTAAGGCGAAACGTGTCGTTTCATCAAACAGGTCTTTAATTTTTTGCAAACCTTCAGTTCATGCTTTCTTTGAGCTAAGTGCAGTATCTGCTGTAGGTACTGCTTTAATCGAATATTTCGAATTGCATTACCGCCGGGTTTATAGCAAACTTTCCAGTAAAAAGCTCGACGCACGCAGTGGGGCGGTTTTCATTGAAGCACGTGAACAGCTTGGGGTGAACAATGTGCGCCCGCTCAATGAGCCGAGTACATTGCTAACATAGGTATTGCTGTTGCAAAAAAGATTACTTCAAGTTTCATTCTTTACTTGCTTGTAGCGGTGGTCCAGTCGCGTCCAGTTGCTCGTATATGCCGGTCAATTTATGTATGTTTCCAACTAATTACGTAAGCATCATATTGCCGTATCTACTCGTAAGATATGTCAAATTACATAAGCCTACAGTGTTGAAAAATATTATTCATGTATTCAAATCTAAAGTTTTATATACGTACTTAAATATATTATTTAGTGCCTTCTGCGCACAATCCATTTCATCGAAAATGCTCGAACTTACGTGCCCGCATCATGCTGTCCGCAGACTCCGCCGCCGGACTCCGGATTACAAAAAACTTATCTAAACAATGATATCGACTTATCGTGTAAGGATATGTTGATGTTAACTGTATAAGCTTTTTGCTCCCGTTTATCGGACGGATATAAAACACTTATCTTTTATAATTTACCGATTCTAATAAATAAAGATTTCAGCCTTTACAGAAAGGGACCAGTGGAAAAACGACCGCCCGGGTTGCGTGCATTAGAATTCCGACTCTATTGTATTTTATCATACATTCTTTTTTGCACCTCGATCGAATATATTTGCAATTTTAGTTCAACGGACTTATCATGAAGGTTTTTGAGGCATTTTGATTGTCTTTTCATCAAATTGATGGCTTTCGATATAGGCTCCTAAGATAGTAGAGATGAGCTTTTAATTCGCTTGATGAGTCCATGGCTCGATTGGATCCCAATACGGAAGGATATAAATTAGCCAAAAATTTCTTGTGGCGCCTTTCCGCGTTTTTGGCTTATTAGACAATCAGTCTGATGCATAGAGTAGAGAACATACCTAGCATGGCTATACATTTTGATTCATTTATTCTTTTTCTTTTATACGTGCTTAAATACATAATAAATAAATTGAATTAATCCTCTCAGTCATCAAATCACCGGGTTGTATTCATTAACAGAGTGACAAAGAATACAATGTTAGGTACGTACAAAAAAGAAGTATGAAATAACGCGAATCAGTACGCGTGTGGCGCCATCTCTTATTACGCTGTGTAAATACTCCGTAACAGTATAACAATATTTAATTTCGAGTGTACTTACAAATACATTCTAACAATAATTTGAGTCTTACTTATACACATGATTTTAGAAGTTGATATTCTTTTTAATGAATTATTTATCTGCTATTTATGATATTTAACCTTTTCAGACAAATTAGAATACCATTCTAGATAGGTACCGATGGCAGAACCAAATATTTAAAAGACGTAGAATATCTTTCGAAACGGCAAAAATCACTTAATAGCTATAAAGCACACAGTAACTTATTCAGTTGCTTGTTTATTACAGTCGGTGCATAAACAAAGGGCCGCTGCTGAGGGTCGCGTGGGGCGGAGCCAGGTGTCAGGCGCAGGCTGCAGATCTTATCTGGGCTGGGGATGCACAGCCACCCTATTTCGAACCCTACGTGTAAACGTGTCATTTTGTGTTGTGTTTCTTTTAATTTTCTTACGCTTTTTAATAAATTTAGTGACTGCTACATGCCGCTGATTATTTATTCATTTTGGTGACCACAAAACATACGATAACAGACAGTCTGTACAACTTAATACATATTGAAATATTATAGAGCGCAGGCGTATTACAAAATTGATGTAATGAAGTACCTACCCTTATTGCGTACATATAGGTATATTAAATAATGTTCAATATTACTTTCAGAATATAAAAAACGGAGTTTTGAAACAAATGGAAATAATAAAGTACATACCTACTTAATATACATAATTATAGGTGTTATCAAATATTAATTTTTATTTTTTTGTTGGAGATAATTTATATAATTTAATATAAGCAACTCTGTGTAAATACCGCCGCAAAACATGAAATATATATAATATGAAATAATTTTTATATGAAAAAAATTAAATATGTACATGTACAAAACTTCAAATACATATATGTAGGTTCCCCAAATTAGTTGATAATTATAATGTATGTTGGGAAGTTAAGAATATAAAATATGTGCCTAGTTCAAAGTAAATGCAATTTGCGTATTATATCTACCGTATCACTACTACTTCCAGTAATTCTTATGAATATCTTAATACATATAATAGCGAAAGTCACGCACCGCATTTACCTACACTTATTTTGATTCAATTTAAGTCACCCTTGGAATGTAATGAACTTGACAGATCAAATTTATTTTTAGATGAAAAACTTCAAGCAATCAGTACGACAGTTCGATTTATACAGGGGGTCATAAATTCCTAGGCTCAAATACCTACTCGTGAGACATACACGTAGACACCTATATCAATTAGCGACGATTTTGTGTAGGTATCTCGAAATGTAAAAAACTTGCCGAGAATTTTAGTTGTCTGTCGATTTATTTGAATTTGAATTTAAATTTGAATTAGGTACA
>DWFO01001462.1:0-15829 GCA_018246595.1 Mimoniades nurscia nurscia | reverse complement strand
GTAATCTATGATAGATTTGTCTATGTTGAGCATGAATAAAATAGTTAGTCGATTGAAAGATATAACGTGTTTTAATAGGTTATGGGCGATTATCCATAATTTCGGTTTTTTACTGTAAAGTTTTTCGTAAAAAACAGTCGAAAGTTATTAACTTGTCGTGTAAACATGGCGGTCAACTATATTCAAAGCGTTCCGAAGCTCAAAGGACGTGAAAATTATGATGAGTGGAGTTTTTGCATAGAAAATTTGTTGGTGCTTGACAATCTAGTAAATTATATCAAATCTCAACCAGATACTGATTTCGAGGCAAAACCATCAGATGATGCGAAAGCTAAAGCGAAAATAGTATTGACCATCGACCCCGGTTTGTATGTGCATATAAAGGAATCCAAAACGTCTTTGGATTTGTGGGTTAAACTCAGAACGATGTTCGATGACTCGGGCTTCTCGAGAAAAATAACCCTATTACGACATTTAATCTCGTTACGACAAGAAAATTGCAGTTCCATGACATCATACGTCACGCAAGTTGTTGAAACGGCTCAGAGATTAAAAGGCACAGGATTTACAATTACCGAAGAGTGGGTAGGATCATTATTATTGGCGGGTTTACCAGAAAAATTTTCACCCATGATAATGGCCATAGAGCATTCCGGAATGAAGATTACCACAGATTCAATAAAATCGAAATTGATTGATATGGAAGTTTCAAACAGTAATATGGATTCCAGTGGCGCTGCATTCGCTGCAAAGAACAACAAGTATAAATTTAATAAAAATGGCGGAATGTCATCGTCAAACACAGGACTGACAGGTGACAAGTCAGCACACATAACATGCTACAAATGTAAAAAATCTGGTCATTATAGAAACAAATGTCCATTATTGAATAAGAATAAACAGTCTAATGCGTTCAGTGTGGTATTTCTGAGTGGAGAATATAGTAGAAATGAATGGTACGTAGATAGCGGCGCAAGTGCACATATGACGGCAAACAGGGAATGGATTAAACACGCAAATTATACACCGTGTTTATCGGAGATAACTGTCGCCAACAATATGAAAGTACCAGTTTTGTGTTCCGGAAACGTACAAATATCGACTAATTGTAATTACGACATAATGGTTAAAGATGTGCTATGCATACCCAGCTTAACAACGAATTTATTGTCAGTAAGCAAACTAATCGAAAATGGAAACAAAGTTGTTTTTGAAGCTAGTCACTGTTATATTCGCAACAAGAAGAATGAGTTGGTGGCCACAGCAGTGTCAGTAAATGGTGTGTACAAGCTTAATATGAGAGAAGCAGGTTGTATGATGACAGCACCTGTTGTAGCCAGCGCAGAACTTTGGCACAGGCGGTTAGCACATATTAACAGCAATGATTTAAATAAAATGAAGAACGGCATTGTGGATGGATTGTCTTATCCAGATACTTGTGACATGACAAAATCTACATGTGTGACCTGTTGTGAGGGTAAACAAATGAGATTACCATTTTCTCATGTTGGACAAAGAAGTATGGAAACATTGGATTTAATACATGCCGATATATGTGGTCCAATGGAAACAAAATCCATTGCTGGCTCTCAGTATTTTGTATTATTTGTGGATGATTATAGTCGTATGACTTTTATTTACTTCATTAAAATAAAGAGTGAAGTATTCCAGATTTTTAAGAATTTTAAAGCAATGGTTGAAAACCAGCAGAATAAAAAAATAAAAAAATTGCGTACAGACAATGGTGGTGAGTTTTGTAATGGACAAATGGAGAATTACCTAATGAAAGAAGGAATAATCCATCAAAAGACAAATGCATACACACCAGAGCAAAACGGTGTCTGTGAACGCGCTAACAAAACTGTAGTTGAAAAAGCACGTTGTTTACTTTTTGATGCTAAGCTTGAAAAGAAGTTTTGGGCTGAAGCGGCGAATACCGCAGTATATTTAAAAAACCGTTCTGCAACTTCAACTTTAGGAGATATAACACCTTATGAAGCGTGGTATAAAATGAAACCAGACTTAAGTCATATACGTCTTTTTGGAAGTTTGGTGATGGTACACATACCTAAAGAAAAAAGGTTAAAATGGGATAGAAAGGCGGAAATACACATCCTTGTAGGATTTTCAGATACAGTGAAAGGGTATCGTGTATATGATCTTAAAAATAATATTATAACTATAAAAAGAGATGTGATAGTTATGGAAGGAAAAACAAAATTATCTGAAAGTTACAATGAAGACACTACAGATTGGATACAGGATGTTGTTGTACCTGAAACACTTGAACTGTCAGCATCAATTAAAGATGGCAGAGATTCAGTGGGGGAGTCTTCAGTAAATGAATCTCTCCATAGTTCAAATTCTGATAACACATCTGTATATACTGATCCATCTAGTGAAACGGAAAATGATACTATTGATACCTCAAATATAAAGACAGATTTATCAAACAGTGAGCTACAACCACTTCAAGAACTAGTACAGAACAAGAGGATTCGGAAACCCCCTGAACGGTATGGGATGGGCAATATCTGTATACCGAGCTCCAGTACAAACATTGAACAAATAGAGTTCTCAGAAGCGCTGAATGGGCCTGAAGGTGACCAGTGGAGACAGGCAATGCGAGAGGAGATTCAATCCTTTGAGGACAACAATTGTTGGGAGATCGTTGATAAACCTAGTGAAGGATCTATTGTACAATGCAAGTGGGTATTGAATAAAAAGTTTGATATGAATAATAAAGTGAGATATCGTGCCAGGCTCGTTGCCAAAGGTTTCACACAACGTCATGGTATTGATTACGAGGACACATTCTCTCCAGTTGTAAAACATTCTACTCTTAGGATGTTATTTGCTCTAAGTGTACAGTATGATATGGACATTACACATCTGGATGTGACAACAGCATTTTTGAATGGGCATTTGCAAGAGAATATTTATATGTGTATGCCAGAAGGTTTTGTAAAGAAAAGCAATGTAAAAGTTTTAAAACTTAAAAAGGCTATTTATGGGCTGAAACAGTCAGCATTTGTATGGTATAAAAAGGTACAAGAGTGTTTGCTTAATTATGGTTTTAAAATGAGTAAATATGAACCATGCTTGTTTACTAAATTTTTTGGAAATGTTAAACTAGTTGTAACTATTTATGTTGATGATTTTTTGATTTTTTCAAATTCTGTTACAGAAACTGAAAAATTAAAATCTGTTCTAAGCTCTGAATTTAAATTAAAGGATTTAGGTTCTGTTAGAAGATATTTAGGTATGCACATTAACTTGAATAAGGAATGTAAGACTATAACTGTAGATCAACAGGATTACATTGAACAGTTACTATCAAAGTTTGGAATGTCAAATTGTAAACCTATAGACACTCCAATTGAAAGTAAATTAAACTTACAGAAAGCTGAAAATTGTGCAGTAAATATTCCATATCAAAAGCTAATAGGAAGCCTAATGTATTTGGCAGTATTAACTAGGCCTGACTTATCATATTGTCTAAGCTATCTCAGCCAGTTCAATAATTGTTATAGTGAAGAACATTTTAAGTATGCTAAACGAGTTTTAAAATATTTACAGAAAACAAAACATTATTGTTTGACATACAGTAAAAATAATGTAGAGTTGACAGGTTTTGTAGATGCGGACTGGGCTAGTGATAGTCTTGACCGAAAATCTTATACTGGTTTTTGTTTTGTTATGAATGGTTCGGTTATTTCCTGGCAAAGTAAAAAACAAAAGACTGTCTCCTTGTCTAGCACTGAGGCAGAATATGTAGCTTTATCAGAGGCATCTAGAGAAGCTGTTTATTTAAGAAATTTAATATATGAGATTACAGGTAAACAAATTGTAATTAAATTGAAGTGTGATAATCAGAGTGCATTAAAATTGGCAAGCAATCATCAGGCACACACAAGATCAAAACATATTGATGTTAAATTTCATTATGTTAGAGATGCAGTCAAAAATAAATTAATTGATATTGATTATGTTTCAACTCAGGAAATGCCAGCTGACTTACTCACTAAGGGTCTTTTGTCAACTAAGCACTACAAGTTTATGCATATGCTAGGGATTAAAGCTAAATAAAAAGTGTTTTTAATGTAGAATTTCACATTTATTTTGTTAAGTGGGGATGTTAGTATGTTGTAACAAAATCTCATTATATACCACTGCGTATTGTATTGTCATCTATGTAAAAAAAAAAAAATGTAATCTATGATAGATTTGTCTATGTTGAGCATGAATAAAATAGTTAGTCGATTGAAAGATATAACGTGTTTTAATAGATAATACATTTATTGTGGTTATCTTTGTGTAATCTGTAAGATGAGTGAACAAAGTATACTGTTAAATATAACATTTACATTTTGTTTTCTATACACCCATGAAAATTAAAAAGATGCCATAATGTCATATATGATATTACATCATATTACAATGTAATGTAATGTAATGTAATCATTATTCATCATGATCGTCTTCATTGTACATTATTGTAACGTGCCTTTATTGACTATATTGGACCATTGATCAGCGATCCGTATATATACTTTTATATATATATATATATGCGTATATATATATATATGCGTATATTGCATGCGTGCATGTCTCATCTACTTCTCGTCTTGACTACCGAATATACTCACGTCAGCAATAGCACCCCATTGAATCGCCAACGCTGGGAGCCCTAGCTTCTTCCTCCACTCACAGATCCTCTCCATCACTGAGTTGGACCAGCCGTAGTTGGTCTGGCCAGCGTTGCCTCTGCCGCAGGACACGGACGAGAAGATGACGAAGTTCCTGTTGGTTTTGAAGATTACATGAATTTTACGGACTTATTATTGTTCCGCTGCGGTGTTTTTTTATAGATGAATCGTGGAAAAAGCTATTCCAGTGGACGATCTCCCTTCGTTAAAATAGAAAGTAACACGGACATAGTAAAGGCTTAACGAATATAGTCAAATTTCTTTTAATATTTCCAACTTCACCTCACTGAAATATTGTTTAACCGTCAGCAGTTTTAATGGAACTGCGTCTAGCACTGTTCGGTGGAGAGAATTGATTTTTTGTGCACTTTCTATAGAATATCGAGTTCACTTTGTATCCGTCTATCAGGGAACTACAAAAGTTACCAGTGAATGAAACTGTGTAGATGTATACCAGATTAAATCGCTATGTTCAAACATTCCTTTACTGCGTTTTTTCCTGTTCTTTTTGAAAGATTATGTAATAAAATTTATTTCTTGGAATCTTATGTTTACGATTTATTCGCGGGACTTCTACTGAACACATTTATACCGCTAAGCCAACAAAGCTGTAATAATATTATTGATTTGTCTTAATTAATTTAAACTATTAATTAATAAAAGTGATGCTAATAAAAGTGGTGCTAATCAAAGTACTGCTAATTAAAGTGCTGCTAATAAAAGTTATGCTAATAAAAGTAGTTAGTGGCTCAGAGTCTGGATATGTGTCTGGTGTATGACAATAGGGGTATAAATGTGACTGATGAAACGTTGAAGTGTGCTATTTTCTTCTACCTACCTCTTGGAGCATTACAGGAGTGATGTTACGTAACTTGTATAAATTTCCGATACAAATTACGAAGTTTAACCTCCATCAATATCCAGAATGCCTACTATGTTGTGGTTTATTCAGTGTATGAAAAGGATATTTTATTTATTTAGCCTTTATTATAAATCTAAAGGTAAATTATATAGGTGGTCTCAATGCTTTTGGGCAGCTTCTGCCAATCCTCGCGAGGTAAAAGTGGGAACACATACATACAATACAACCTCTGGGGATCTTTCAAAGCGAGATTATAGACATAATCCCTCAGGGCAGGCCTATGTCCAGCTGTGAACGGCAATAGGCAGATGATCATGAATTTTACAAAGTTCACTAATAAACATATAAAACATCACATCGATGAATCGATTAATTGAATATTTATTGACTTTAAAAATGAAGTTGAATGAAAAATTTCGCTTTTATCACTCAACGAATCTCAGTCTAGATCCTAAAGCGTAATATCTCGTTAATCCCATAATCAAGTCCCTTGCATCCAACGCCCCAGTTTATAGACGAACGAGCCAGGCGAGGCCAACGAAGCGTAAATCGAGCAACTAGGACGTGTACATGTCCATGTTTTGCGTGGAAATGTAAATATGAGAGAAAAACTATTCAAGAGAGACAAAAAAATATTATTTATAATTTGATTATTTTTTGGCTACCAGCTTTTACATTCTTTTAGAGCCCAGGATAGTATGTACACCCGTTATTGTGCTAAGACTGGAGCATATTCCATCACTCTACCTAGGAATGGTTTGACTGTGCGGGATATTCTTGATTAAAGGTCAAAATTATAACTAAACCAGTTTAATAGATATATAAAAGTAATATAACGCCTGTAGTTCACGGAGAGGTAGGCAGAGGAGTGTAGTACACGTCCACGTTTCACCAGTTACGTTTATAGAATAGGTGGTGAGATTTTTGCCATATATCGGGCACAAATCCAGACTCCGAGCGACTACTAGAAATTTTAATTGCAAACTCTAGCTACATAAATACATTAGTACACCACCGTGGATTTTTACCCAGTACCTATCCCTCGATCTGCAGTTGCGTTTACAACCACTGCACCAACGAGGAAGTGCTAGCTATCTTACATATTTAGGGAAGACTCCTTTCACTTTTAATATATTTTAGTATCCACATATGTAGTATAACATTATAAAAAATTACATATTTTATTTTTACCAAAGAGCTTTGAAACTATTCTTGTTTAAATTGAATGTACTGTGACACTCTACACTTATCTTATGATCAATGCACTGATAAAATAGAACGAGAAATATTTCAGTTTTAATATGAAATAATAGATAGACTCTCAGAAAAATGAATGTAAACCTGGCATTCATTTTTCTAATGTTCTTCTAGAAATATACATATGTACCTATAAATGATATTATAACTTACTTCAGGCCAGGACATAGTTTTCTCGATATCTTATCAAGATGCATGGTAGCCAGAGCTTTTGGTGCGAAGGAGGTCTTGAAGGTCTCAGGAGTCTGGTTCTGGAAGATGGAGTCCTTCAGTATCACAGCCAAGTTGAAGATGGCTTCGACGGGTCCCATAGAGGTGGCCATCTTCAGCATTTGTTCACAACCCTCTTCCGTGGTAACATCATGGGTTGATATCTGTACATCAGCGCCGTATCCAGCCCACGCCCTGTAATATTTGAACAGAATAAGTTTTTCAGAATTCTATTTCCACAGGTAGTTACCAAATTGTATATTATTTGATAACGCCAATAACAGTTCGTATTTTCAAAAGTGAAAGGGAATTCCACAAATCGTGATTATACACTTCTAAATTAAAACGAAATTTGACTTTAAAATTGTTTCCCTCGTGTAATTTACCGTGGAATGTAAGAATTCACAATTATTTATATACATACTTTTTTCTTATATAAACATATCACGAAGGATGGTGAAGATTTACAACGTCCACTTGTATATTTTGCCAATGCAAACAATAAATTTTAAATGAAAAATACTTTCGGTGCGTTATATATTCGATAATATATAATTGTTATTGATATTGTCATTATCAACCTCTTTAAACGGTTTTTATCGTTCTAATGTTGGATACGGATCTCATTTCATGTTTAGATATGTAAGAACATAAACATTTCATTGAGTAAACTTTTATATATTCCATAATATACTGTACCTGAGTCGCGAAGACTGGTATCCATTGGAAATTCCTCTTCGCGAAGTAAGGAGCACCTTCCTGGCACCTCGCAAGATGAGCCAGTCAGCTAGCTCGAGACCGAAGCCTCCAAGACCCCCAACAACCACGTACACGAAATCTTCGTGGCACATGTACCTGCATGCGAAATGACGATCACGTGATTTCGAAATATAACCGAAACAGTTTATCAGCGGTTAGAGACTCTTTATCAGGTACGTTTATAGACCGCAGACAACTAGCTTACAATGCACGATATGTAAAAACATATTTCTCTATTTCATTACTTCAGATGAATTATAGTGAAAGTGCGTAAAATCACGCATATATCTCCTCGAACAGGTGGGCATAGGAGTGTAGTACACTGTTACGTATCATTTACATTACATGTCACATAATGCAATAGGGGTGAGCCTATTACTCCGGGCAAAAATCCACACTAAAAGCTGCTACTAGAAATTTGAAATTAAAATACCCCAATAGTACCCGGATCGAGCTCAGAACATTGTTGATCAGTAATCCCGGTTGCAAACATTCGATCAATGAGGCAATCGACTTCGATTATGGGTCTATTAAATCACGATAGGAATACCTTGGCAGGGCTTGCATTGGTAGAACTGTGGGCTTTACGGGGTGATTGGTGCGTTCTTCATCACGTATCTTAACAATCACCTGTTAATAACGAACAAGATTATAATATTACCTTAAAATTTGACAGAGACTCAGTAGGTATACTTCAATCTAATTCCATTCGATGAATATTTGTGACTGATCGATGAATTGTTCTGATTAAAATGTTTTAAATCTAAAAAGAAATGAGAACAACCAAGAAGTTGATTCAGATACGGTAGTATGTTTGCTTACCTTGCCGATATGTTTACCAGCTGCCATATAACGGAAAGCTTGTTCGAATTCGTTCTTCTCGAAAGTGCAGTAAGTTAGAGGACGAACAGCTCCACTAACGATGCCAGCGAGCAGGATTTCTTGAAGCCTCTGATGAACGAAAAATTAATGAGTATTAATGTGTATTATATTCAGTTTTATTGTTGTATGACTAATATAGTTTTTCATACACCTATGTCCCGTATTTAATGATTTCTCTTATTTTCTAACCTTGTCTGGCAGAGATCGCTTGTTAACGATAAGACCAGTTTTTGTGTACTGTCTATTTTTTTGTATCCTCTATGTATTTATGTCTCTATCTTTAGGTGTACAATAAAGAATAACTTTATTCTAGTGTAATGTATATGTATATATGTATGTAACGATAGTGACATTGCATTTATAAGACAACTCTTATGACACCTTTTATGATGACAACTTTTATGACACCTTTTATGATGTCAACTTTTGTGACAACCAATTTTATGACACCATTTATTTACATTAGTGTTATTTACATTATTACACCATTTATTTACGTTATCATTATAACAGTATAATTATTAACATTTTTGTCTTTCCACATTTATAGAATCTTTATATGTATAACAGAATTATTGTGGGGTTAATTCAACATACGAAAATGTTATAACGTAATCAAAGCGACGAAAGTAATGACATAATCAAAACCAACCTTTCTAAACTCAAAGCTTTGGTCGAATATGTAATCCAACATGATGCCGTGGAAGGAGGTTTCCTTCAACAAGAAGTACATGCCGATGGGCGTGTTGTTGCTGATGTCAAACTTCCCAATTTCTAAGAATCTGCCGCGATACGCCAGACAACGTACAGACGCCTAGAACCACACCATAGATATATAATAATTACGTCAAATGAAAACATTGGATTGTAGTAAAATCCATCTTGCATTCGAACTAACCTGTAACTTTTCATCGGACAAGGAGTTGAGAACCAGATCCACCCCCTTTCCATTGGTTTCTTTACGGATCATATCCTCGAATGAAGTATCACGAGAGTTACCGATGTGACTGTCTGAAAGCGGAAATATATTTATCATCTAAAACCTACACACTTGTGTAGGTTTAATATACATACTTGTATTATATATAATAATATACTTATATTATATAGCATTTTTATATGTATGTTTAATGCATCAAGTATGTGGAATAATGAAGTAAGGAATATGGGCACAGATATGGAACTCTCAAAATGTTGAAATGTTTTAACTTTCAAACGGTTTCTCTTTTACAATAATGTAATGCTATCTTAGGCCAAATAAAACGTAACTATACGCCTGTAATCTTCGAAGTGGTTAGGAAATGAGTTAGTGACATTCCCACGTTTCATCATTTACGTTTACGTCTCACTATGGAATATAGGGTGAGCCTATTGCCATACACCGGGCACATATCCAGAATTTCAGCCGCTACAAGAAGATCTAAGTTAGAAAACCCAATAGCACCAGACCTTGGATTTGAACCCAGGATCTTTCGATCAGCAGTAGCGCCTACAACAATTCGACCAACGAGACAATCTTAGTGAATAGATGTAAATAATGAAAACCAATATTTCCATCAAACCAGTAGCATTTCATTGTTAGATACGCGTGTGCGCATAATTCCTCACACTGTACATTTTCACAACCATGTCCCGGTATTAAACAATTGATATGGAACAATCATTTTCTTCTTACCTTTCAGTTGCGGGAACAGTTTCTTGATAAACGCTCTCTTCTCAGCTGTACCAACTGTGGTGAATACCTCGCATCCGTGGTGCAGAGCCACGTTGATGGCGGCTTGTCCGACTCCACCAGAACCAGCATGAATAAGAATCGATTCACCACGTTGCATTTGTCCAACCATCACCTGTTAAAGAGTATTCATTATTGAGGAGTTTGTATCTCAGACTAGCCTATAAAATAATTATCACAATGAAATTCATAAATAAGTGAATATTAGCATCAATAAGTAAATGAAATACAATCATGGAGAAGAACGAATATAAAACACAGTAGAGAAGAAGAAGAAAAACAATAGAGAAGAACGAATACAGAACACAGTAAAGAAGAAGAAAAATAATAGAGATTAACGAATACAGAACACAGTAGTGAAAAAGGAAAAGAGTAGAGGGCTACGACAGAAGTTTTTCAGTAAGTCTGGGCGCAACTCGGACACGGTCACCTGGTTCCCAGCTATGCAGACCTTTATTATAGGGACCAGTCGGCTAGTACAGATGATTTCTGAGTCCGGAAAGAACTAACTCACGCGCACGTTACAGAAACACATGTGATCGTGGCTATATTGGACTGTGATTTGTAAACTTTATGGTATAACCGTAGGATAATTAGATTATTGGTCTGCCTCGAATGGTTTACTAAATCTGTCTTTAAATGAGCACAATGATTACCGATCATTACATACAAAATAGGGATATATGTATAAGCCGATCGACAGCCTCGTTGGCCGATTGGTTGCAAGCGCGACAGCTGATCGGGAGGTCCACAGTTCGATTCCCGCATCGGGCATTACTGGATTTTTCTGACTTAGATTTTTAGTTGACATTTCTAGTACTGGCTCAGAGACGTAACGTGCGCCTGACGTATGCCGACAAGCTCACCATCTTCCATGGTAGTACGTAATCGTAACTGGTAAATATTGGGAATATACTCCACTCCTCTGTTTACCTCTCAGGAGATTATAAGCGTAATTTTACGTTTTGTCATGTTCCCAACCCACCATAGCATAGTAAACAGTTCCGTAAGCAACAGGAACGGTAGCGGCTTCTTCAAAAGTCCATTCATCAGGTACACTCCACATAAGTGCCTTGTCACCTTCCACCATATTGGCCAGACCACTGTTCCGCACCATCGCCATGACACGTGTTCCGCTAAACACATGAAACATAGTATATTGAATTTATCACGTCAGTCTCCAAACATAATTGCACAATTTTAGGTAGGACTGAAAATCCTGGTTGTCTGGAAGAGATCACTCTTTTAGCGATAAGACAGCCTGTTTTTACAATCGTGTAAACTTGTGTTCTTTTATTACTCGTATTTTCATCTATGTATAATTATGTCTACGTGGTGTGTAATAAAGTGTGTTGTATTGTATTCTATTGTATTAGAAAAAACCTACGCAATGATTACTTACTTGATAGTCCTGCCCACGATTTCGAAACCTTGTACACACTCCTGGGCCAGTCGTCCACGAGCCACGGCATCTACTGTTACACGACCGGTCGCCGTCATTACATCACGGAAGTTTAGAGCAGAGCAGTACACCTGGATGATATCAAAATTTGAATCGATGAATATAAACTAAAGTTGAATTGGACGTAGTAGGATCATTAAACCATCAGTCCAAGTCAAAATCCGCATCAGACGAGTATTAAACTAGATGATGTCATTTGTGCAATTTACTGTCATGTGAGTCTTTTATGATAACAGTGTTCACTGAACCACTATTTACTATGACTATTTACAGAATTGCCTGTTTGAAGCTAAACATGGATTGTTTCAAAGATATTGTAGAGTAACTGCTGACTCACATAACTCTAATATTGTATATAGATATAATTTTGTAGTATTGTTCGAACGCTCAAAGCTAAAACGAGTGCTACACCGAAAAATAAAAAAGGTATTATTTAATTTATCCTGTATCGTCTGCATTTAAAAGACCAGAGGCTAAGTTCTTCTAAGCGACGTCAGTGATACATACATGGATGAGAGCACTTTCCGGATCCTTGAAAGGCTTTTCTGGTCTGATTGGTCCTTCCAGCCACCTCATTGTAGACAAATCACCAATAGTTACAGTATTAACAAAAGCGTGGTCGGCTTGCACTTTTTCAATATCTCCGAGCAAGAGATGACGATATGTGCCCCATTGACCCTGTAAAATACATTTTTATAGCACTTTAAAAAAATCATTATCATCACCAATGATCCTTCCATCGTTTCACAGTTAGAAAAGGGTATCCTCATGGTATGGAAGGGTCAGAAATTAGGAAGGCCATTTAAACATAATCATCATCATCATCAGCCCATTGCAGTCGAGTGCTGGACGTAGGCCTCCCCCGAGGGGTTACCATAATCCCAACGCTGGACAAAATATAAATACTAGGTAACATCGTAAAAGTTATAGTTCATGTTTTTATATGATCTATTTTTGATGATGATAAGTCTGTTAAAGAATCGTGGGTAGACAAATCTGGAAGTTTTAGCGGAAAATTTCGATTTTCTTCATTTTCTATAATATCAATCCAGTTATAATAGTTGCTACTTATAAATCAAATTATGCGATATTTTTATTGTTATAGTAAAAGGTAAAAATGTGATAAATTTATTCTTTTCGTAAAGTACTGCGATGTCTATTTTATTTTTACTAATCTGACGATCGATCGGTTTTAAAATTATTGAAGAATATATAGTTTTACTTTTATAGGGTTCAGATTTAAACATGCAAATGTTGCGACCTTAATTAATTAAAATTAGCACAAATTACATCCAATTGAATTTTGACAGCTTTCAATGAGTCATCTTTGTTTAGTTCTTGTGTTTTTAACTTTAGGAAATTTGGCATTGAATTTTACTTGAAGAAAGATTCGAGTTACTTACGTCTTGTAGAACATTAATTGCCAGATCTTTGTCCAGCTGCTCTTCGTAAATTTCCAAATCAGGATTGAAGGGGGGCGCTGAAGGATCAGCTATCAACACGCCATTGACCACTTCACCACCTGGTTCTTTTCTTAAACAGTTAACTAAACCTAACAACCCATTAATAGACTCATCTTGAGTATATAATACAATCTTTTGACCATTTTGCAGCTCTTCCTTGACTTTGTCAATCCATGCGTACGTCTGATCGGCTGTGGCAATCTTGATAAATTTAGATGGTTTCGAACCAACTCTCTTTCTTAAAAGAACGATATATTCGATACCAGTGTCATGTATAGTGATAATGTCATATTTGTCGGCATGTTCTTTGGGATCAGGAAGCTGCTTTTCGCGGCTGATGACAAAGCACTTATCCCTTAGGGTTGCTGCTGCTTGTTGAAGAACTTCCGGTCTTTGAAGGAGATTGGCACCAATAACTATAACCGCATTGCTTTCTGTTGATACTTTTTTGTTTTCTACAGTGATATGTGATGGCATTTCTATAGCTTCCTCCGATAGAAGTAATAACTCAGCTTGTACAAGAGGTAGATCTCCAAGTACATCACCGACAGTCTCAATTATGGGCTCTAGGCTGTTATTTTTATATTCTTCATCTAAAAGCTCTATGCTTTTCACTTTGTACGTCTGTACATTTTCAAGTACCAGTTGAATATTTGCACGAATGACATCCTCGATCTGAAAAAAATTAATAAACGTAATACACATTTACGAGTATGTTTCCTTTTAAATTTTCAATGTACTTGAATATATTGTACATACTTTCAGTTTTTGCTTGCCATAGTTCGGAATAAACTCGCTCTTTTCCAGCACCGGAATTCCAAGAGGAACCTTCCTTGAGATAGGAGTGGCATGCAATCCTCGGATTTCTACACCACCGGACCTATGAAGTTCGTTATTATTTATTTGGCTTACACTGTTTCATTGACAGTACCAGTAAAATGAAAATATTTTTACACAATATTTTATATATATGTATATCAATTTGAAAATATTTACCATCATCATCATTTTCGAGGCATTTATCGTAGCACAATGTTTTAACTCTAGGGAAATTATAGAAACACCTGTAAATATCCTTACCTTATGACGTCGACATTTGAATAGTGACGAATTTCAAAGGATTGTCTGTTAGAATCGGGATTCATTTTAGATATGGCATCATAATGCATATTGGCGTCGATGCAGAGCTTCTCAATTCTAGTAGGAACGAAGAGACCGCGGGTGTCTTGGCCAATAATCTTTAATTGTAACATGCAGTCCATGAAAGAGACCCAGTTGTTGACCCAGGAGAGACGGCCGCGTGTACCCTCGATGTTGCAACCCAAAACACCACGGAAAAGACCACTGGAAGAGAATTTTAATTATATTCTGAATACTCGAACATTCGAAAACAGCAAACGCACTCAATTGAATACAACTTATACAGCAGTTTCTGAACTCACCTTTTTTTCGACAGAAAACCTATTACAAATCTATAAAGCTAGTAAGTATATAAACCTGTATTGGTATCCTCTAAGGCGAAGTTCTTTGTAAAAGTCTTTGGTTAACAAATGCTTAATGTTGGGCCCCGTTGATTCGGGTATGGCAGGAAGTAATCTGTAGTCCCGTCCTACGTTTTTCTTGGCGTAGATACGACCTGTCACGATGGAAGCTCCACTTTCGACGATCTAAAACGCAACAAAAGTCAATTTTAAATATCACCATGAGTGGGGGGGAGTGGGGGGGGGGGGAATCCTGCCCGTAATCTCCATAATAATGTTATACCTTCAATTATTTATGAATATAATTATTTATATTGTTTTTGACTGAATCTTTAACGGATATTTCAAGAACTACGAGTATGTGTCATTGTTCAGAATCACTCATCAAGTAGTGTTTTGTTTGTTTTCTTATGACATGTATATTTTATAAAGTTATTTAATTTACTTCAAAGTAGGTCGTTAGGGGTGCCGTTAGCTTGAATAATATATTTACGGTAACTATGTAGTGTTCTAAAATCATCACGATTGTTGAAGGCACGGTACAAAAGTCAATTGTTGGTCGTTTCTTGGACTTTCCCAAGTTGCCTTTATAGAAAACTTAAATAAAATCACCCCGTATAATACTCAAGTCTTTAATGGTTATAAAGATAGAATGGTATCTGCGGTTGATCATACGTAAATTAAGTGAAGTTAGAAACAGTTACAAATTACCTCGAAATTACCACTGCCCTTCTGTATCATGATAATGAATTCCAGGTTGCCCTCTTTGGGGATGTTCGTGGCTCGCTGGAAGCGTACATTCTCGAAGACTACAGACACTTCCGTGAATAATTCTCCCATCATCATACCGAGGGTTTCCCACACGAGCACCAGGTAGCCAGTAGCGGGATAGAGGTTACGACCTGAAATGTTAGTTGATGTAACATCCATTATGTAATAGGCGGTGAGCCATTTGCCATACTGGGTAGAAATCTAAATCCCGTGCTACTACTAGAAAGTTTTTAAATTT